>REGO01000564.1:641174-654984 GCA_010120015.1 Rhombomys opimus
TGTGCTGTACAGTGCGATATATCACTTTTCAGTTTTCCTGTAAATGTAATTGTGGGGGCGACCCATATGTGTTTTAGTTTACAACGTTGTGCTTTGTGTTTCTGTTCTTTTGTTAGAAACTTGTTTCTGTGCTGTAGAGTGCAAGATATTAATTTTCGTTTTCCTGTATTACTAATTGAGCGAGCGACACTTATATGATTCCGTTTACAAAGTTGTGCTTTCTGTTTCTGTTCTTTCCTGGAAAACTTGTTTCTGTGCTATAGAGTGCGATATATTAGTTCTTAGTTTTCCTTTATTCCTAATTGAGCGAGCGACACATATGTGATTTAGTTTACAAAGTTGTGCTTTGCCTTCCTGTACTTTTGTTAAAAATTTGTTTCTGGGCTGTATAATGCGATATATCACGTTTCAGATTTCCCTCATTTTAACCCTAACCCTAACCCTAAACATCATCCTAACCCTGAACCTAACCCTAACCCTAAGCCTAACCCTAACCATAACCCTAACTCTAACCCTAACCCTCATCCAAACTCTAACCCTAATCCTAACCCTAACACTAAACCTTAACCTAACCCTCATTTTCACCCAAACACTTTCCCTCATCCTAACCCTAACCCTACCCCTAACCCTACCCCTAACCCTCATTCTAAACCTAACTCTAATGCTAACCTTAACACTGGCCTATCATTAACCCTATTCCTAACCCTAACCATAACCTTAACTCTAAACCTAACCTCATCCTAACCCTAACCCTAACCATTACTATAAGCCTAACCTAACCCTAACCCTAACACTAACTCTGGCCTAACCCTAAACCTGACCCTAACCCTAACCCTATCCCTAACCCTAACCCTAACCCTAACACTCATTTCATAAAGAACACTAACCCTCGTCCTTACCTTAACCCTAAACCTAACCCTCATTTTATCCCTAACCCTAACCCTAACGCTAACTGTAACACAAACCCTAACCCTAACCGTAACCCTAAACTTTTCCCTAACCCTAACACTAACTCTAACCCAAACCCTCATCCTAACCCTAACCCTAACCATAACCCTAACCTTAGCCTAACCCTAACCCTAACCTTAACCCTAACCCTAAAACTAACCCTAACCCTCATTCTAAGCCTAACCCTAAACCTAACCCTCATTCTAACCCTAACCCTAACCCTACACCTAACCCTTATTCCAAACATAACTCTAATGCTAAACCGAAATCTGGCCTATTCCTAACCCTAAACCTAACCCCAAACTTAACCCTAACTCTAACCCTAAACCTAACACTAACCCTAACCCTAAACTAACCCTAACCCAAACCCTCATCTGAACCATAACCCTAACCCTAACCCTAACCCTCATCCTAACCCTAACCCTACCCTAACCCTAACCCTAACCCTCATCCATAGGATAAACTTAACCCTAACCCTAACTGTAACACTAACTCTAACCCTAAATCTAAACCTAACCCTAAAACTAACCCTAACCCTCATTCTAAACCTAACCTTCATTCTAACCCTAACCCTAATCCTAAACATAAGCCTAACCCTCATTTTAAAACTAACACTAACCCTACCCCTAATCCTCATTCTAAACATAACTCTAACGCTAACCCTAACTCTGGCCTATCCCTAACCGTAACCCTAACCCCAACCCTAACACTAACCCTAACCCTAACACTAACACTAACACTACCCCGAACCCTGACGCAAAACCTAACCCTAACCCTGGCCTATCCTTAAACCTAACCCAAACCCTAAACCTAACCCTAAACCTAACCCTAACCCTAACCCTAACACTGACCCTAACCCTAACCCTAACCCTCATTCTAACCCTAACCCTAACCCTAACCATAACCATAACCATAACCCTAATCCTAACTTAATATTAACCCTAACCCCAAACCTAACCCTAACCCTAAAACTAACCCTAAACCACATTCGAACATTAACAGTGACCCTAACCCTAACCCTCATTCTAATCCTAACCCTAACACTAACTCTCATTTTAACCCTAACCTAAACCTCATCCTAATCCTAAACCTATCCCGACACCTAACCCTAAACCTAACAACAACCCTAAACCTGAGCCTAATCCTAGCGTTAACACTAACCATAATCCTACCTCTGGCCTAATCCTAACCCTAACCTTAACCCTAACCCTAACTTTAACCCTATCCTAACCCTAACCCTAACCCTAAACCTAACCCTAACCTTAACCCTAACCGTAACACTAAAACTAAACCTAACCCTAACTCTAACACTAACTTTAACCCTAACCCTAACCCTAAACCTAACCCTAATTTTAGCCCTAACCCTAAACCTCATCCTAACCCTATCCCTATACTAATCTTAACCCGAACCCTCATCTGAACCCTAATCCTAACAGTAAGCCTAAACCTCATTCTAACCCTAACTCTAACCATAACATTAGCCCTAACCCTCAATTTAAACCTAAACCTAAAACTCGTCCTAACACTAACCCTAACATTAACCCTGGCCTATCCCTAACCTTAACCCTAACCCTAACCCTAAACTAACCCTAAACCTAACCCTCATCTGAACCCTAATCCATAACCCTCATTCTACCCGAACCCTAACCCTAAAACTCATTTTAACCCTAAACCTAAAACTCATCCTAACCCTAACCCTCACCCTAACCCTGGCCAATCCCTAACCCTACCCCTAACCCTAAACCTAACTCAAACCCTAACCCTAACCCTAACATAACTCTAACCTTAACGCTAACCCTAACCCTCAACCTATCCATAACCCTCATTCTATCCCTAACTATAATCTAACCCTAAACCTAACCCTAACTCTAACCCTAACCCTCATCCTAAAACTAACTCTATTCCTAACCCTCATTCTAACCCTAACCCTAAACCTAAACCTAACCCTAACCTGAATGTGAACCCAAACCAAAACCCTCATTTTAACCCGGACCCTAAACCTCATCCTAACCCTAAACCTAACCCTAACCCTAAATCTAACCTAACACTCACCAAAACGCTAACCCTAAACCTAACCCTGACCCTAACACTAACCTAACCCTAACCTTAACACTAACCCTAACCCTCATTTTAATCCTAAACCTAAACTTCATCCAAATGCTAACACTAACCCTAACACTAACCCTAACCTAACCCTAGCGTACCTGTAACCATAACCCAGACCCTAACCCTAACACTGGCCTATCCTTAAACCTAACCTTAACCCTAACCCTGACCCTCATTTTAACCCTTACCCTAACCCTAAACCTACCCCTAAACCTCATCATAACCGTAACCCTAACCCTAGCCCTAACCCTAACTCTAACCCTAACCCTAACCATATTGAAACACTAACCCTAAACGTAACCATCACCAAAATGCAAAACCTAAAACTTACCCTAACTTAAACCCTAGTGTAATCCTACCCATAAACAGGACCATAATCCTAACACTCATTCTAACCCTAACCCTAAACCTAATCCTAACCCTAACTGGATCCTGAACCCAAACCCTAACCCTCATTTTAAGACAAACACTAACCCTAACCCTAACCCTAACCCTAACCCTAACCCTAACCCTAAAACAAACCCTCATTTTAACCCTAACCTTAACCCTAAACCTCATCCTAACCCTAACCCTAACCCTAAACCAAACCCTCATTTTAACCCTAACCCTAAACCTAACCCTAACCCTAACCCTAACCTTAACCTAACTCTAACTGTAATCCTAACCCTAAACCTAACCCTAACACTAAAACTAACCCTAACCATAATTCTAACCCAAACCCTCATTCTAACCCTAACCCTAAACCTAACCCTGACCCAAAACCTAAGCCTAACCCTAACTCTCATTCTAAATCTAAACCTAACCCTAAAACTAACCCTCATTTTAACCCTAACCCTAACCCTAACCCTAACCATTGCCCTAACCCTAAACCTAACTCTAACCATAACCTAACCCTATTGAAACACTAACACTAAACCTAACCCTCACCAAAACGCTAACCCTAAACCTTACCCTAACATTAACCCCAGCGTAATCACACAAATAAACAGGATGCTGATCCAACTCTGGCCTATCCTGAACACTAAACCTAACAATAACCCTAACCCTAACCGGAACCCAAATCCAAACCCTAAACTTATTTTAACCCTAACCCTAAACCTAATCCTAATGCTAAACCTAACCCTAACCCTAACCTAACCCTAACTCTAACCCTAACCCTCATCCTAACTCTAACCCTAATCCTAACCCTAACCATAACCATAACCCTAAAAATAACCTAAACCTAATACTAAACCTAACCCTAACGCCAAATCTAACCCTAAACCTAAAACTAACACTAACCCCATTCTAACCCTAACCCTCATTCTTAACCTAACCCTTATTCTAACCCTAACCCTAACCCTAAACCAAAACCCAACCCTCATTTTAACCCTAACCCTATTCATCATCCTAACCCTAACACTACCTCTCACCCTGATTCTAAACCTAACTCTAACGATAAACCTAACTCTGGCCTATCCCTAACCCTAACCCTAACCCCAATCCTAACCCTAACTTTAACCCTAACCCTAACTCTGGCAGAACCCTAAACCAAAACCTAACCCTAACCCTAACACCCTAACTCTGGCCTAACCCTAACCTTAATCCTAACCCTCATCCTAAACCTACCCCTAACCATTATCCTAACCCTAACCATAAACATAACCCTCATCCTAACCCTAACCTTAACACTCATTCTCAACCTAACCCTAACCCTAACCATAACCCTCATCCTAATCTCAACCCTAACCATAATCCTAACCCTAACAATATCCCTAACTCTAATGCTAACCCTCATCCTAACCCTAACCCTACCCCTAACCCTAACTTTAACCCTAACCCTAATCCTAAAGCTAACACTAACACTACCCTTAACCCTAACCCTAACCCTGACCCAAACACTGAACCAAACCCCAACCCTGCCCTAACCCCAACCCTCACTTTAACCCTAACCCTAACACTAACGCTAACGCTAACCCTAAGCCTAAGCCTAACCCTAACGCAAACCAGAACGTTAGGCCTAGGGTTAGCGTTAGGTTTAGGGTTATGTTTAGCGTCAGGGTTAGGTTTATGTTTAGGTTTAGGTTTAAGTTTAGGTTTAGTTTTAGGTTTAGTGTTTTCTTAGTGTTATGGTTAGGGTTAGGTTTAGCTTTATGGTTAGTGTTAGGGTTAAGGTTAAGTTTAGAATAAGGGTTAGGGTTAGATTTAGTGTTCAGGATAGGCCAGAGTTAGGGTGAGGGACTGGGTTATGGTTAGGATTATGCTATGGTTAGGGTTAGGTTTAGGGTTAGGGTTATTGTTAGGGTTAGGATTAGGGTTAGGTTTAGGTTTAGAATCAGTATTAGGGTTATGATTAGGGTTAGGTTTAGGTTTAGAGTTAGGGTTACGCCAGAGTTAGGGTTAAGGTTATGTTTAAGGTTAGAGTTAGGGTTTGGGTTAGGGTTAGGGTTAAAATGAGGATTAGTGTTAGGCCTAGGGTTAGGGTTAAGGTTAGGTTTAGGTGTAGGGTAATGCTAGAGTTAATGTTAGCATTAGGGTTAGGGTTAGTCCAGAGTTTGGGTTAGGGTTAGGGTTAGGGTTAGGTTTAGGTTTAGGGTTAAGATGAGTGTTAGGGTTAGGTTTTAGGCTTAGGGGTTAAGGTTAGGGTGAGGGTTAGGATGATGTTTAGGTTTAGGATTAGGGTTATTATTAGGATGAGGTTCAGGGTTAGGGTTAGATTTAAGGTTAAGGATTCGCCATAGTTAGGGTTAGGGTTAGGTTTAGTGTTAGGCCAAAGTTAGGGTTAGGGTTAGGGTTAGAGTTATGGTTAGGGTTTTGTTTAGGGTTAGCGTTAGGTTTAGGGTTTGGGTTAGGGTTAGGGTTTTGTTTAGGATTAGCGTTAGGTTTAGGGTTTGAGTTAGGGTTAGGTTTAGAATGAGCGTTAGGGTTATGTTTAGGGTTAGGAGGAGTGTTAGAGTTAGGTTTAGGGTTAGGGTTAGCATTTTGATGAGGGTTAGGGTTAGCGTTAGATTTAGGTTTAGGGTTCAGGATAAGCCATAGTTAGGATTAGGTTCTGGGTTATGGTTTGGATTACACAAGGGTTAATGTTAGAATTAGTTATCGGGTTAGGGTTAGTATGACAGTTAGGGTTAGCGTTAGGGTTAGGTTTAGGCCACAGTTTGGGTTAGGGTTAGGTTTAGGGTTAGGATGAGTGTTAGGGTTAGGTTTAAGGTTAGGGGTTAGGGTTTGGGTTAGGGTGAGGGTTAGGATGAGGTTTAGGTTTAGGGTTAGATTTAGGGGTAAGATAACTTTTAGTGTTAAGGTTAGGTTTAGGTATACCCTTAGGGTTAGGGTTTGGGTTAGGTATAGGTTTAGAGATACGCCAGAGTTAGGGTTAGGGTTAGGATTAGGGTTAGGGTTAGTGTTAGGCCAGAGTTAGGGATACGGTTAGTGTTAGGGTTAGTGTTAGGGTTAGGCCAGAGTTAGGGTTAGGGCTAGTATTAGAGTTAGGGTTAAGGTTAGAGTTAGGGTTAGGTTAGGGTTATAGTTAGGCTTAGGGTTTGGTTTATTGTTAGGGTTAAGGTTAGGATGAGGGTTAGGTTTAAGGTTAAAATGAGGGTTAGGTTTAAGTTTAGGGTCAGGGTTAGGGTTAGGGTTAGGCTACAGTTAGCGTTAGGGTTAGGATTAGCGTTAGTATTAGGGTTAGGTTTCAGTTTAAAATGAGGGTTAGGTTTAGGGTTAGGGTTAGGGTTAGGTTTAGGGTTAGGGTTAGGATGAGGGTTAGGTTTAAGTTTAAAATGAGGGTTAGGATTAGAATAAGGTTTAGGGTTAGTGTTAGGATTAGGGTTAAGTTTAGAATTAGGGTTAGGGTTAGGCCAGAGTTAGGGTTAGGTTTAGGGTTATAATGAGGGTTAGGTTTAGGATTATGGTAAGTTTTAGAATGAAGGTTAGGTTTAGGTTTAGGGTTAAAATGAGGGTTAGGGTTAGGGTTAGGCCTAGGTTTAGGGATAGGCCAGAATTAGCGTTAGGGTTGGGATTAGGGTTATTGTTTGGGATAGGGTTATGGTTAGGTTTAGGGTTAGGGTTAGGTGAGAGGCAGGGCTAGGGTTAGGGTTAGGTTTAGTTTGAGAGTTAGGTTTATGGTTGTTGATAGGCCAGGGATAGGGTTAGGGTTAGGGTTAAGGTTAGAGTTAGGGTTCGGGTTTGGCCAGAGTTAGAGTTAGAGTTAGGGTTAGTGTTAGAGTTCGGATTAGTGTTAGTGTTAGGGTTAGGGTTAGGTTTAGTTTGAGAGTTAGGTTTATGGTTGTTGATAGGCCAGGGATAGGGTTAGGGTTAGGGTTAAGGTTAGAGTTAGGGTTCGGGTTTGGCCAGAGTTAGAGTTAGAGTTAGGGTTAGTGTTAGAGTTCGGATTAGTGTTAGTGTTAGGGTTAGGGTTAGGTTTAGGGGCTAGAATGTGGGTTAGGGTTAGGGTTAAAATGAGGGTTAGGGTTAGGTTTCGGGGTAGGTTTCGGTATAGCCCAGAATTAGGGTTAGGGTTAGGGAAAGGATTAGAGTAAGGTTTAGTGGTTAGGATTAGGGTTAAGGATAGGCCACAGTTAGGGTTAGGGTTACTGTTAGGTTTAGGGTCAAAATGAGGGTTAGTGTTAGGCCTAGGGTTAGGTTTTGGGTTAGGGTTAGGTTTAGGGTCAGGGTTAGGCCAGAGTTAGGTTTAGAGTTAGGGTTATAATGAGAGTTAGGTTTAGGTTAGGGTTAGGGTTAAGATGAGGGTTAGGTTTAGGTTTAGGGTTCAGGATACACCAGAGTTAGGGTTAGGGTCCTGTTATGGTTAGGATTACAATAGGGTTATGGTTAGGGTTAGCATTAGGTTTAGGCTTGGGGTTATTGTAAGGGTTAGAGTTAGGGATTGACCAGAGCTAGGGTTAAGGTTAGGGTTAGTGTTATGGTTAGAGTTAGGGTTAGGGTTATGGTTAGAGTTTGGGTTAGGTTTAGGGTTAGCATTTTGGTGAGGGTTAGGGTTAGCGTTTTAGTGACGGTTAGGGTTAGGTTTAGGGTTAGGGTTAGGGTTAGGGATAGGCCAGGGCTTTTCTTAGGGTTAGGGATAAGGCTAGCGTTAGGCCTAGGGTTATCGTTAGGGTTAAGGTTAGCATTAGGGTTAGGGTTAGCATTTAGGTGAGGGTTAGGGTTACAGTTAGGGTTAGGGTTAAAATGAGGATTAGTGTTAGGCCTAGGGTTAGGGTTAAGGTTAGGGTTAGGGTTTTTGTTAGGGTTTGAGTTAGGGTTAGTATTAAGTTTGGGTTAGGGTTAGGATTAGGGTTAGAGTTAGGGCAGATTTAGGGTTAGGGTTAAGGTTAGGGTTAGAGTTAATGTTAGGTTTTTGTTTAGGGTTAGGGTTAAGACTAGGATGAGGATTATGGTTATTGTTAAAATGAGGGTTAGGTTAAGGGTTAGGGTTAAATTTAGGGTTAGGGATAGGCCAGATTTAGGGTTACTGTTAGGGTTAGGTTTAGAATGAGGATTAGGGTAAGAGTTAGGTTTAGTGTTAAGGTTATTGTTAGGGTAAGTTTTAGGGTTTATTTTTGTGAGATTTAGGGTTAGGGTTAGGGTTAGGGTTAGGATGATATTTAGGTTTAATTTTAAAATGAGGGTTAGGTTTAGGGTTAGGGTTACGGTTAGGTTTAGGGTTAGGTTTAAGGATAGGTTTAGGGTGAGGGTTAGTGTTAGGTTTAGGTTTAGAGGTAGGGTTAGGAAGAGGGTTAGGTTTAAGTTTAAAATGAGGTTTAGGTTGAGGGTTAGGGTTAGGTTTAGGATTAGGTTTAGGGTTAGGTTTAGGATGAGGTTAGTGTTAGGGTTAGGTTTAGGGTTAGGGTTAGGAAGAGGGTTAGGTTTAGGATGAGTGTTAGGGTTAGGTTTAGGTTTAGGGTTAGTGTTTGGCTTAGGGTTATGTTTAGGGTTAGGTTTATGTTTAGAATGAGAGTTAGGGTTAGGGTTAGGTTTAGCGTTTTGGTGAGGGTTAGGGTTAGGGTTAGGGTTAGTGTTGGGCTAGGGTTAAAGTTACAGTTTTAGTTTTGGTTAGGGTTAAAATGAGGTTTAGTGTTAGGCCTAGGCTTAGGGTTAGGTTAGGGTTAGGTTTAGGTTTAGGGTTAGGCCAAAGTTAGGGTTAGGGTTAAGTTTAGCATTTTGGTGAGGGTTAGGTTTAGGGTTAGGGTTAGGGTTAATGTTAGGTTTAGGGTTAGGGTTAGGTTTAGGTTAGGGTTAGGGTTAAAATGAGGGTTAGGTTTAGGTTTAGGGTTCAGGATACACCAGAGTTAGGGTTAGGGTCCGGGTTATGATTAGGATTACACTAGGGTTAGGGTTAGGGTTAGTGTTAGGTTTAGGTTTAGGGTTAGAGTTAGGGATAGGCCAGGGCTAGGGTTAAGGTCACAGTTAGGGTGAGGGTAAGGCTGAAGCCAAAGTTTGGCTTAGGGTTAGGTTTATCTTTTTTGTGAGGGTTACAGTTAGAGTTAGGGTTATTGTTAGGGTTAGTTTTAGGGTTAGGTTTAGGGTTAGAATGAGTTTTATTGAAAATTTTATGTTTATGTTTAGGGTTCAGGATAGGTAAGAGGGTTGGGTTCCGGGTTATGGTTAGGATTATACTACGGTTAGGGTTAGGGTTAGTTTTAGGGTTAGCGTTTTCTTGACGTTTAGGTTTACTGTTAAGGTTGCAGTAGGCTTAGGGTTAATGTTAGTGTTACAGTTAGGATGAAGTTGTAGGTTAGGGTTAGGTTTAGTTTTAGGGTTAGGTTTAGGGTTAAGGTTAGGGTTAGGAAATGGTCAGGGTTAGGGTTAGGATTAGGGTTAGGGTTAGGCCAGAGACAGTGTTAGGGTTAGGGTTAGGGTTAGGATTAGGTTTAGGGTTAGGGTTAGGGTTTAGTTTAAGGTTAGGGTTAGGGATAGGGTTAGGTTTAGGGTTAGGGTTAGGTTTAGGGGTTGTGTTAGGTTTAGGATTATTGTTTGGGGTAGAATTAGGTTTAGTTTTAGGGTTAGGTTTAGTGTTAAAATGAGTGCTAGCATTAGGGTTAGGGTTAGGTTTATGTTTAGGTTTACGGTTAGTGTTAGTGTTAGGGTTAGGGTTAGTGTTTTTTGTTAGGGTTAGGGTTAGGGTTATGTTTAGTGTTAGGGATAGGTCAGGGTTAGGGTTAGGGTTAGGGTTAGGATGAGGGTTAGGGCTAGAGTTAGTGTTAGGGTTAGTGTTATGGTTTGGGATTAGGGTTAGAGTTAGATTAGGTTTAGGGTTAGGATTAGTGTTTGGGTTAGGTTGACAGTTAGGGTTATGTTTAGGATTCGGGTTAGTGTTTAGGTTAGGTTTAGTATGAGGGTTAGAGTTAGGGTTAGGGTTAGAGTTACGGTTAGGGTTAGAGTTATGGTTAGTGGTCAGAATAGGGTTAGGTTTAGGGTTAGGGTTAGGTTTAGGGTTTGTTATTAGGTTGACAGTTAGGGTTATGTTTAGGATTAGGGTTAGTGTTTGGGTTAGGTTTAGTATGAGGGTTAGTGTTAGGGTCAGGGTTAGAGTTACGGTTAGGGTTAGAGTTACGGTTAGTGTTCAGAATAGGTTTAGGGTTAGGTTTAGGATTTGTGGTTAGGGTTAGGTTTAGGGTTCATGTCAGACCAGAGTTAGGGTTAGGGTTAGGGTTAGGGTTACTTTAGGGTTAAGGTTAGGGTTAGTGTTAGTGTTAGTGTTAGGTTCAGATTAAGGTTTAGGTTAGGCTTAGGTTTAGGGTTAAGGATAGGCCAGAGTTAGAGTTAGGGTCCGGGTTTTGGTAAGGATTACACTAAAGTTACGGTTAGGGTAATTTTAGGGTTAGCGTTTTGGTGAGTGTTAGGTTCAGGGTTAGGGTTTCAATAGGGTTAGTTTTAGGGTTAGTGTTAGTGTAAGGATGAGGGTTAGGTTTAGGTTTACGTTTAGGGTTAAATTTAGGGTTAGGTTAGGGTTAGGGTTAGGGTTAAGTTTAGGGTTATGTTAGTGTTAGATATAGAGTTAGGGTTAGGGTCACAGGTTTGGTGAGGTTTAACATTAATGTTAGGATTACGGTTGGATCATGTTTAGGGTTAAGTGTAGGTTAGGTTTAGCATTTGGATGAGGATTAGGGTTAGGGTTAGGTTTAGGGTTAGAGTTAGCTTTAGAGTTAGGGATAGGCCAGGGCCAGGGTTAGTGTTAGGGTTAGGTTAGGATGAGGTTTATGATTAGGGTTAAAATGAGGGTTAGGGTTCTCATTAGTTTTAGGCATAGGGTTAGGCTAGAGTGTGGGTTAGGGTTAGGGTTAGGTTTATGGTTCGGGGTTAGGGGTTAGGGTTAGGTTTAGGTTTAGGTTTAGGGTGAGGTTTAGTATGAGGTTTAGGCTTAGGATTAGGTTTAGGGTTAGGGTTAGTGTTAGGATGATTTTTAGTGTTACGGCTAGGGTTAGGTTTACTGTTAGGGTTAAGGTTAGGTTTAGAGTTAGGGTTAGGGATAGGCCAGGGTGAGGGTTAGGGTTAGAGTTACGGTTAGGGTTAGGTTCAGGGTTAGATTTATGGTTAAGATGAGGGTTCGGTTTAAGGTTAAAATAAGTGTTAGGTTATGATTAAGTTTACGGTTAGTTTTAGGGATAGGCCAGATTTAGGTTTAGGGTTAGAGTTAGGTTTAGAATGATGGTTAGGGTTAGGGTTAGGTTTAGTGTTATTGTTAGTGTTAGGGTTTGGGTTAAGTTTAGGTTTAGGTTTAGAATTAGGATTAGGTTTAGGTTTAGGGTTAGTGTTAGGGTGAGGTTTAGGTTTAGGGTTAGACTTGGTTAGGCTTAGCGTTAGCTTTAGCGCAATTTTAAGGTTAAGATCAGTTTTAGGTTTATGGTTAGGTTTAGGTTTAGGGATAGGAAAAGGTTTAGGGTTAGGGTTATTGTCAGGATGAGGTTTAGGTTTAGGGTTAGTGTTAGGGTTAGGGTTACAATCAGGGTTAGGGTTAGGGTTAGGGTTAGAGTTCAGTATAGGCCAGAGTTAGGACAAGGGTCCAGGTTATGGATAGGATTACACTAGGGTTAGGGTTAGGATTAGTTTTAGGTTTAGGTTAGTGTTAAAATGAGGGTTAGGGTTAGGGTTAGGTTTCGGTTTAGGGTTAGTGCTAGGGTTAGGGTTAGTGTTAGCATTTTTGGTTAGGGTTAGGGTTAGGGTTAAGGTTGGTGTTAGGAATAGGTCACGGTTAGGTTTAGGGTTAGGGTTAGAGCTAGGGTAGGACTAGGTTTAGGTTTAGAATGAGGGTTAGGGTTATAGTTAGGTTTAGAATGAGTGTTAGGGTTAAGGTTAGGGTTAGGATAAGGGTTAGGGTTAGGGTTAGTGTTAGGGTTAGTGTTATGGTTTGGGTTTAGGGTTAGAGTTAGGTTAGGTTTAGGGTTAGGGTTAGGGTTGGGTTTACAGGGTTATGTTTAGGATTAGTTTTAGTGTTTTCATTAGGTTTAGTATGAGGGTTAGAGTTAGGGTTAGTGTTAGAGTTATGGTTAGTGTTAGAGTTACAGTTAGTGTTCAGAATAGGGTTAGGGTTAGGGTTAGGTTTAGGGTTTGTGGTTACGGTTAGGTTAGTGTTCATGTCAGGCCACAGTTAGGGTTAGGGTTAGGGTTAGGGTTAGGTTTAGGTTTAGAATAAGGTTTAGGTTAATGTTAGGTTTAGGGTTAAGGATAGTCCAGAGTTAGGGTTAGGTTCCGGGTTTTGGTTAGGATTACCCTAAAGTTACAGTTAGGGTAGTTTTAATCTTACTGTTTTGGTGAGTGTTAGGTTCACGATTAGGGTTTCATTAGGGTTAGGGTTAGGGTTAGTGTTAGGGTTAGGATGAGGTTTAGGTTTAGGGTTAGGTTTAGGGATAGGATGAGGGTTACGTTTAGGTTTAGTGTTAGGGTTAAATTTAGGTTTAGGTTAGGGTTAGGGTTAGGTTTTGGTTTAGGGTTAGTGCTAGGGTTAGGGTTAGTGTTAGCATTTTTTGTTAGGGTTAGGGTTAGGGTTAGGGTTAAGGTTAGTGTTAGGAATAGGTCACGGTTAGGTTTAGGGTTAGGGTTAGAGTTAGGGTTAGGATTAGGTTTAGGTTTAGAATGAGTGTTAGGGTTATGGTTAGGTTTAGAATGAGTGTTAGGGTTAAGGTTAGGGTTAGGTTTAGTGTTAGGGTTAGTGTTATGGTTTGGGTTTAGGGTTAGAGTTAGGTTAGGTTTAGGGTTAGGGTTAGGTTTACAGGGTTATGTTTAGGATTAGTTTTAGTGTTTGCGTTAGGTTTAGTATGAGGTTTAGAGTTAGGGTTAGTGTTAGAGTTATGGTTAGTGTTCAGAATAGGGTTAGTGTTAGGGTTTGGTTGAGGTTTTGTGGTTAGGGTTAGGTTAGGGTTCATGTCAGGCCAGAGTTAGGGTTAGGGTTAGGGTTAGGGTTAGGTTTAGAATAAGGTTTAGGTTAATGTTAGGTTTAGGGTTAAGGATAGTGCAGAGTTAGGGTGAGGGTCCGGGTTTTGGTTAGGATTATCCTAAAGTTACAGTTAGGGTAGTTTTAATGTTAGCGTTTTGGTGAGTGTTAGGTTCAGGATTAGTGTTTCAATAGGGTTAGGGTTAGGGTTACTGTTAGGGTTAGGATGAGGTTTAGGTTTAGGGTTAGGTTTAGGGATAGGATGAGGGTTAGGTTTAGGGTTAGGGTTAGGGTTAAATTTAGGGTTAGGTTAGGTTTAGGGTTAGGGATAAGGTTAAGTTTAGGGTTAGGTTAGTGTTAGGTATCGAGTTAGGGTTACGGTCACAGTTTTGGTGAGGTTTAAAATTAACG
>REGO01000564.1:658748-669751 GCA_010120015.1 Rhombomys opimus
TTAGGATTAGGGTTAGGGATAAGGTTAGAGTTAGTGTTAGGTTTACGGTTAGGGTTAAGGTTAGACTTAGATTTAGGGTTAGGTTCAGTATTAGGCTTAGGGTTAGGTTAGGGTTAGGGTTAGGGTTAGGGTTAGGTTTAGGGAA
Organism: Rhombomys opimus; assembly: GCA_010120015.1. NCBI lineage: Eukaryota > Metazoa > Chordata > Mammalia > Rodentia > Muridae > Rhombomys > Rhombomys opimus. The sequence continues at coordinate 658,894 of REGO01000564.1, forward strand.
AGGCCAGAGTTGGGGTTAGGGTTAGGTTTAGGTTTAGAATGAGAGTTAGGTTTAAGGTTAAATTCAGGGTTAGGTTAAGGTTAGGGTTAGGGTTAAGGATAGGGATATGCTAGAGTTAGGGTTAGGGTTAGGGTTAAGTTTAGAATGAGGGTTATGTTTAGGGTTAAGTTTAGGGTGAGGATTAGGGTTAGGGTTAGGGTGAGGTTTAGGGTAAGGACAGAGTAAGGGTTAGAGTTAGGGGTTGGGTTAGTGTTAGGGTTCGGGTTAGGTTTTGATTTAGGTTTATGGTTAGAGTTAGGGTTAGGTTTAGGATGAGAGTTAGGTTTACGGTTAGGGTTAGGGTTAGTGTTTAGGGTTAGGGTTAGGGTTAGGGCTAGGCAAGGGTTAATGTTAGGTTTAGGATTAGGTTTAGGCCTAGGTTTAGTGTTACGGTTAGTGATAGGGTAAGGTTTATAATGAGGGTTAGGATTAGGGTTAGAGTTAGATATAGGTTTCAGGATAGGCCAGAGTTAGTGTGAGGGTCCATTTAATGTTTAGGATTAAGCTAGGGTTAGGGTTAGGGTTAGGGTTAGGGTTAGGGTTAGGGTTAGGTTTAGCGTTTTGGTGAGGTTTAGGGTTACATTTAGGGTTAGGGTTAGTCTTTGGCTTAGGGTTAGGGTTAGTGTTATGGTTAGGGTTAGGGTTAGCGTTAGGGTTAGGGGTAGGCCACAGTTAGGGTTAGGGTTAGGGTTTGGGTTATGTTTAGGGTTAGGTTTAGATTTAGGGTTAAGGGTTAGGTTTAGGGTTGAGGGTTAGGAATGAGTGTTAGGGTTAGGGTTAGGATTGGATTTAGGGTTCAGGATAGGCCATTGTTACGGTGACGTTCATTTTATGTTTAGGATTACCCTACATGTAGGGTTAGGGTTAGGGTTAGTGTTTTGGTTAGGTTTAGGGTTATGGTTAGGGTTAGGGTTATGGATAGGGTTAGGATGAGGTTTAGGGCAAGGGTTCGGGTTCGGATTCAGGTTCGGGTTCGGGTTAGGGTTAAGTTTAAAATGAGGGTTAGGGTTAGGGTTAGTTTTAGGATGGGGGTTAGGGTTAGAGTTAGGGTTAGGGTTAGGATTATATTTAGGGTTAGGGTTAGGGTTAGGTTGAGGTTTAGGCTTAGGGTTAGGATTAGTGTTAGGTTTAGGCTTAGGGTTAAAAAGAGGGTTAGGTTTAGGGTTATGTTTAGGTTTAGGTTGAGGGTTATGGTTAGGCTTAGGGTTAGGATGAGTGTTACTGTTAGTGTTAGGGTTAGGGTTAGGTTTACATTTATGTTTATGGTTAGTTTTAGGGTTAGGGTTAGGGTTAGGGTTAGGGTTAGGGTTTGTATGAGGTTTAGGTTTAGGGTAAAAATGAGGGTTAAGCGTATGGTTAGGGTTAGGGTTAGCATGAGGTTTAGGGTTTATTTTTAGGGTTAGGGTTAGCATTAGGGTTAGGTTTATGGTTAGGTTTAGGGTTAGGTTTAGGGTTATGGTCAGTGTTAGGTTTAGGATAGGGTTAGGGTTAACATTATGTTAGGGTTATGTTAGGTTTAGGGTTAGGGTTAGGGTTAGGGTTTGGATGAGGTTTAGGTTTAGGGTAAAAATGAGGGTTAGGGGTATGGTTAGGTTTAGGGTTAGCATTGAGGTTTAGTGTTTATTTTTAGGGTTAGGGTTAGCATTAGGGTTAGGTTTATGGTTACGGTTAAGGTTAGGTTAGGTTTAGGGTTAGTTTTAGGTCAGAGTTAGGGTTAGGGTTAAGGTTAAGTTTAGGTTTTGGGTTAGGGATATGCCAGAGTTAGGGTTAGGGTTTGGGTTATGGTTATGGTTTTGGTTAGGGTTAAAATGATCTTTAGGTTTCTGGTTAAAATGAGGGTTAGGTTTAGGGTCAGGGTTAGAGTTAGGGTTATGATGAGGTTTAGGGTTAGGTTTAGGGTTAGGGTTAGCCTTTTGGTGAGGGTTAGGATTAGAGTTAGGGTTAGGGTTAGGGTTAGGTTAGGGTTAGGGTTAGTTTTAGGGTAAGGATGAGGTTTAGGTTTAGAGTTACCATGAGTGTTAAGGTTAGTGTTCATGTTAGGGTTAGTATTAGGGTTAGTGTTAGGTTTAGAATGATTGTTAGGTTTAGTGTTAGAGTTAGGATTAAAATGAGGGTTAGGGTTAGGTTTAGGGTTAGGATGAGGGTTAGTTTTAGTTTTTGGTTTAGGGTTTCGGTTAGGCTTAGGTTTCTCTTTAGGGTTTGAGTTTGGGTTAGGGTTAGTTTAGGGTTCAGGAAAGGCCAGAGTTATTGTTAGGGTCCGGATTATGCTAGGATTAGGATTAGTGTTAGAGTTAGGGTTAGCATTTTGGTGAGAATTAGGGTTTGAGTTATGGTTCGGGTTAGGTTAGGGTTAGGGTTAGGGTTATGCCAGAGTTAGGGTTGGCATTAAAGTTAGGGTTTGGGTTAGGGTTAGGGATAGGGTAACGGTTAGGGTGATTGTTAGATTTAGGGTTAAAATTAGGGTTATGGTTAGGGTTAAGTTTAGGGTTAATTTTAGGGTTAAGTTTAGGGATAGGCCAGAGTTTGGGTTAGCATTAGTTAGGTTTATAATGAGGGTTAGGTTAGGGTTAAGGTTCGGGTTAGGGTCAGGTTCAGGGTTAGGCCAGTTTCAGGGTTAGAATGTTAGGGTTAGGATTAGGGTTATGGTTATCGTCAGGGTCATGGTTAGGGATAGGGTTAGATATATGGTTAGTGTTTGGGTTAGGATTATGGTTAGGGTTTGGATGAGGTTTAATTTAGGGTAAAAATGAGGGTTCAGGGTATGGTTAGGTTTAGGGTTAGGATATGGGTTAGGGTTAGTTTTAGGGTTAGGGTTAGCATTAGGGTTAGGTTTAGGTTTATGGTTATGGTTAGGGTTAGGTTAGGTTTAGGGTTAGGGTTAGGGTTAGGGTTAGGGTTAGGCCAGAGTTAGGGTTAGGTTTTGTGTTAGGGTTAGGCCAAAGTTAGGGTTAGGGTTAGGGTTAGGTTTAGGGTTAAGATTAGGTTTTGGGTTATGGTTACGGTTATGGTTAGGGTTAGGGTTAGGGTTAGGGTTAGGGTTAAAATGAGGGTTAGGGTTTGGGTTAAAATGAGTGTTAGGTTTAGGGCTAGGGATAGATTTAGGGTTATGATGAGGTTTAGGGTGAGAGCCTTTTGGTGAGGGTTAGGGTTAGAGTTAGGGTTAGGGTTAGGCCAGAGTTTGGCTTAGGGTTAGGGTTAGTGTTCGGGTTTGTGTCAGGGTTAGGGTTAGGTTTAATGTTAGGGTTAGGGTTAGGGTTAGGTTTTGTGTTAGGATTAGTGTTATGGTATGGTTAGGGTGAGGTTTAGTGTTAGGGTTACAATGAGTGTTGGTTTTAGGGTTAGGGTTAGGGTTAGGTTTAGTGTTCAGGATAGACCAGAGTTAGGGTTAGGGTCCTGTTTATGGATACGATTACTATGGGTTAGTGTTAGAGTATGTATTAGGGTTAGCGTTTTGGTGAGCGTTAGGTTTAGGGTTAGTGTTTCAATAGGGTTAGTGTTAGGGTTAGAGATAGGCCAGAGATAGGGTTAGCGTTAGAGTTACGGTTAGAATGAGGGTTAGGGGTCGGGTTCAAATGAGGGTTAGGTTTAGGATTAGGGTTAGGGTTAGATTTAGAATGAGGGTTAGGTTTAGGGTTTGGTTTAGGTATAGGGTTAGTTTTAGGATAATGGCTAGGATAGGTTTAGGGTTAGGGTTAGGGTTAGGATGAGGGATAGGGTTAGATGAGGTTTAGGGTTGGAGTTAGGTTTAGGATTATGTTTAGGGTTAGGGTTAAGTTTAGGGTTAGGATGAGAGTTAGGGTTATGTTTAGAGTTAGGGTTAAAATGAGGGTTAGTTTTAGGATGAGGGTTAGGATTAGTGTTAGTTTTAAGTTTATGTTTAGGATGAGGGTTAGGGTTAGGGTTAGGGTTAAAATGAGGGTTAGTTTTAGGGTTAGAGTTAGGGTTAAGGTTATGTTCACGGTTAGGGTTAGGATTAGGGTTAGGGTTAGGTTGAGAGTTAGGGTTAGGTTTAGGTTTGGGGTTAGGATGAGGTTTAGGTTTAGGGCTAGGGTTAGAGTTAAGGTTAGAGTTAGGATGAGGGTTAGGGTCAGGGTTAGGGTTAGAGTTAGGGTTAGGGCTAGAGTTAGGGTTAGGTTTGGGTTAGGGTTAGGACAGACTTAGGGTTAGGGTTTGAGATAGTGTTTGGGTTAGAGTTAGGGTTACATTTATTGTAGGGTGAGGGTTGGTGTTAGGTTTAGGGTTACGGTTAAGGTTAGGGATAGGCCAGAGTTAGGGTTAGCGTTAGAGTTAGGTTTATAATGAGGGTTGGGGTAAGGTTTAGGGTTAGGGTTAGGGTTAGGGTTAGGATGAAGTTTACGGTTAGAGTTAGGTTAGGGTTAAGGTTAGGGTTAGGTTAGGGTTAGGGCTAGCGTTAATTTCATGGTTACGTTAGGGTTATGGTTAGGGTTAGGATTAGGTTCAGAGTTAGGGCTACGCCAGAGTTAAGATTAGAAGGTTAGGGTTAGGGCTAGGGTTAGGGTTAGGATTAGGGTCTGAGCTAGAGTTAGGGTTAAGGTTAGATTTAGGGTTAGGGTTAGGGATAGTTTTAGGGATAGGCCAGTGTTAGGGTTCTGGTTCGGGTTATGGTTAGTGTTACGGTTAGGATGAGTTTTAGGTTTTGGGTAAAAATGAGGGTTAGGGAACAGTTAGGGTTAGCGTTAAGGTTGGGGTTAGGTTAGGGTTAGGTTTGGGTTAGGGTCAGGGTTAGGGTTAGGCCAGACTTAGAGTTAGGGTTTGAGGTATTGTTTGGGTTAGGGTTAGGGTTACGGTTAGTGTAGGGTGAGGGTTAGTGTTAGGGTTAATATGAGGGTTATGTTTAGGGTTAAGTTTAGGGTTAGGGTTATGGTTAGGGTTAGGGATAGGCCAGAGTTAGGGTTAGCGTTAGAGTTATGTTTATAATGAGGGTTGGAGTAAGGGTTAGGGTTAGGGTTGTGGTTAGGGTTAGGGTTATGGTTATGGTTAGGGTTAGGATGATATTTAAGGTTAGAGTTAGGTTAGGGTTAAGGTTAGGGTTAGGTTAGGGTTAGGGTTAATTTAGGTTACGTTAGGGTTATGGTTAGGGTTAGGATTAGGGTCAGAGTTAGGGTTACGCCAGAGTTAGGGTTAAGGTTAGATTTAGGGTTAGGGTTAGTGTTAGGGATAGGCCAGTGTTAGGTATAGTGTTAGGGTTATTGTTAGGGTTATGGTTAGGATGAGTTTTAGGTTTTGGGTAAAAATGTGGGTTAGGGCACAGTTAGGGTTAGCTTTAAGGTTAGGGTTAGGTTAGGGTTAGTTTTGGGTTAGGGTCAGTTTTAGTGTTAGGCCAGAGTTAGCATTAGAAGGTTAGGGTTGGGGTTAGTGTCAGGGTTAGGGTTAGGGCTAGGTTTAGGTTTAGGTTTAGGTTTAGCATTAGGGTTAGGGATAGGGTTAGTGGTAGGCCAGGGTTAGGGTGAGGGACAGGGTTAGGTTTAGGTTCAGGTTTGGGATGAGGTTTAGGTTTAGAGTTAAAATGAGCATTAGGGTTGGGGTTCTGATTAGGATTCTGGTTACTGTTAGGGTTAGGATGGGGGTTAGGTTTAGGGTTAGTGTTAAAATGAAGGTTAGGGCTAGGGTTAAGGTTAGGGTGAGTAAAAGGGTTAGGGATAAAATGAGGGTTAGGTTTAGTGTCAGGGTATGGGTTAGGGTTATTGTTAGGATGAGGTTTACGGATAGGGTTAGGGTTATGGTTAGATTAGGGTTAGGTTTAGCTTTTAGGTTAGGGTTAGGTTAGGGTTAGGTCAAGGGTTAGGGTTAGGGTCATGGTTAGGGTTAGGGTCATATTTAGGGTTAGTCCAGAGTTAGGGTTAGGGTTAGGGTTAGGGTTAGGGTTAGGGTTAGGGTCAGGTTTAGGGTTAGGGTTAGGGTTAGGGTTAGGGTTAGGGTTAGGATTAGGGTTACGGTTAGGGATAGGCCAGGGTTAGGTTTAGGGTTAGGGTTAGGGTTAGGATAAGGGTTAGGTTTAGGGTAAAAATTAGGGTTAGGATTAGGGTTAGGGTTATGGTTAAAATGAGGGTTAGTTTTAGGGTTAGGATTAGGGTTAGGTTTAGGGATAGGGTTAGGTTTAGTGTTCAGGATAGGCCAGAGTTATGGTTAGGGTCCTGTTCATGGGTAGGATTACACTAGGTTTTAGGTTAGGGTAAGATTTAGGGTTGGCCTTTGGTGAGGGTTAGGTTTACTGTTAGTGTTTCAAAAGGGTTAGGGTTAGGGTTCGAATTAGGTTTAGGGTTAGGGCTCGAGTTAGGTTTAGGGTTAGGGGTAGTGTTTGGGTTAGGGTTAGGATGACGGTTAGGGTTAGGGTTAGGTTTAGGTTTAGAGTTAGGTTACGTTTAGGGTTAGGGTTAGGGTTAGCGTTAGCGTTTTGATGAGGGTTAGCGTTAGAGTTAGGTTTAGGGTTAGTGTTTCAATAGTGTTAGGGTTAGGGTTAGCGTTTTCATGAGCATTAGGCTTTGAGTTATGGTTGAGGTTAGGTTAGGGTTAGGGTTAGGGTTAGGCCAGAGTTTGGGTTAGGATTAAAGTTAGGGTTTGGGTTAGGGTTACGTTTAGTTTTAGGGTGATTGTTAGATTTGGGGTTAAAATTAGGGTTATGGTTAGGGTTAAGGTTAGGGATAGGCCAGAGATAGGGTTAGCATTAGATTTAGGTTTATAATGAGGGTTAGGTTAGGGTTAGGGTTAGGGTTAGGGTTAGGGTGAGGGTCATGGTTAGGCCAGATTTAGGGTTAGAAGGTTAGGGTTAGGATTAGGGTTTGGGTTATGGTCACGGTCAGGGTTAGGGTTACGGTTAGGGTTTAGATGAGGTTTAATTTAGGGTAAAAATGAGGGTTCATGGCACGGTTAGGTTTTGGGTTACGATGAGGGTTAGGGTTATTTTAGGTTTAGGGTTAGCATTATGGTTAGGTTTAGGTTTATGGTTACGGTTAGGGTTAGGGTTAGGTTAGGTTTAGGGTTAGGGTTAGGGTTAGGCCAGATTTAGGGTTAGGTTTTGGGTTAGGGATAGGCCAAAGTTAGGGTTAGGGTTTGGGTTATGGTTATTTTTATGGTTAGGGTTAAAATGAGGGTTAGGGTTTGGGTTAAAATGAGGGTTAGGTTTAGGGTAAGGTTAGAGTTAGTGTTATGATGAGGTTTAGGGTTAGGTTTAGCCTTTTGGTGAGGGTTAGGGTTAGACTTAGGGGTAGGGTTAGGCCAGAGTTTGGGTTAGGGTTAGGGTTATGGTTAGGGTTAGGATGAAGGTTAGGTGTAGGGTTAAAATCAGGGTTAGGTTTAGGTTTAGAGGTAGGTGTAGGGTTAGAATGAGGCTTAGGTTTTGAGTGATAGTTAGGGTTAGAATGAGGGTTAGGGTTAGTTTTATGGTTAGAGTTAAGTTTAGATTTAGGTTTAGGGTTACGGTTAGGTTAGGGTTTGGGTTACGGGTAGGTTTAGGGTTAGGATGAGTTTTAGGGTTACGGTTAAAATGAGGGGTAGGGTTCGGGTTCGGGTTAGGGTTAGGATTAAGTTTAGGGTTAGGGATAGAATGAGGGTTAGTGTTAGGGTTAGGATGAGGGTTAGTGGTAGATTTAGGGTTAGGGAAAGGGTTAGGATTATGGTTAGGGTTAGGGTTAGGGTAAGGGTTAGGATTAGGGTTAGGGCTAGGGTTAGGACAAGGGTTAGGGTTAGGGTTACAATGAGGGTTAGGGTTAGAGTTAGCGTTAGAGTTAGGATTATGGTTAGTGTTAGAGTTAGGATGAGGTTTAGTGTTAGGTTTAGGATGAGGATTAGGGATAGTGTTAGGGTTAGGGTTAGGGTTAGGTTTACGGTTATGTTTAAGGTTAGGGTTAGGGTTAGGTTTAGGGTTCGGATGAGGTTTTTGGTTAGGATTAAAATGAGGGTTAGGTTTCTGATTCGGGTTAGGGTTAGGATTCAGGTTAGGGTTAGGGTTAGGGATAGAGTGAGGGTTAGGGTTAGGTTTAGGATGAGGGTTAGGGTTAGATTTAGGGTTAGGGTAAGGGTTAGGATTATGGTTAGGGTTATTGTTAGGATCATGGTTAGGTTTAATGATAGGGTTAGGGTTAGGGTTAGGGTTTAGGTTAGGTTTAGATTTAGGGTTATGGTTAGGCCAGAGTTAGTGTTAGGGTTATGCTTAGGGTTAGGGTTTGCATTAGGGTTAGGCCAGACTTAGGGTTATGGTTAGGGTTTGGGTTAGGGTTAAGGTTAGGGTTAGGGTTAGGGTTAGGGTTAGGGTTAGGTTTTGGGTTAGGGTTAGGTTTAGGTTTAGTGTTAGATTTAGTGTTCAGGATAGCCCAGAGTTACAGTTAGAGTCCTGTTTATGGGTAGATTTACACTAGGGTTAAAGTTAGGGTAAGTTTTAGGGTTAGCGTTGTGGTGTGGGTTAGGTTTTGGGTTAGTGTTTCAATAGGGTTAGGGTTAGAGTTAGGGTAGGGTTGAGGGTTAGGGTTAGGGTTACAATGAGGGTTAGTTTTAGGGTTAGGGTTAGGGTAAGGTTTATGTTAGGGTTAAGGTTATGTTTAGGGTTAGGGTTAGGGTTAGTATGAGGTTTAGGGTTAGGTTTAAAATGAGGGTTAGAGTTCGGCTTAGAGTAAGGGTTAGTGTTAGGGTGAGAGTTAGGGTTAGGGTTGGGGTTAGGGTTAGGGTTAGAAATAGGCCAGAGTTAGGGTTAGCTTTAGAGTTAAGTTAAGAATGAGGTTTAGGGGTAGTGCTTGGGTTAGGATGAAGGTTAGGTTTAGGGTTAAAATGAGGGTTAGGTTTAGGTTTAGGGGTAGGTGTAGGGTTAGAATGAGGCTTAGGTTTCGAGTGATAGTTAGGGTTAGATTAGTTTTACGGTTAGAGTTAAGTTTAGGTTTAGGTTTAGGGTTACGGTTAGGTTAGGGTTAGGGTTATGGTTATGGTTATGGTTAGGGTTAGGTTAGGGTTAGGTTTAGGATGACGGTTAGATTTAGGGTTAGGGTTAGTGTTAGGGTTAGGTATAGAGTTAGTGTTTAGGGCTGGGTTAGGGCTAGGGATAGGTCAGGGTGTGTGTTAGGGTTACGGTTAGGGTTAAGCCTAGGTTTAGTTTTAGGGTTAGGTTTCAGTTTAGGATTAGTTTTAGCTTTAGGGTTAGTGTTTGGCTTAGGGTTAGGGTTAGGGTTAGGGTTAAGTTGAGAGTTCAGGATAGGCCAGATTTAGGGTGATGGTCCAGGTTATGGTTAGGATTACACTATGTCTCGGGTTAGGGTTAGTGTTTTCATTATTGATAAGGTTACATTTATGGTTAGTGTTAGCTTTTTGGTGATTGTTAGGGTTAGGTTTGTGTTACGGATAGGCTAGGGTTAGGTTTAGGGTTAGCGTTATGATGAGAGTTAGGTTTAGGGTTAGGGTTAAGACTAGGGTTAGGTTTAGGGTTAAAATGAGGGTTAGGTTTAGGTTTAGCGTTAAGTTTAGGGTTAGGGTTAGGGATAGGTTTAGGTTTAGGGTTAAGCCAAGTGTTTGGCTTAGGGTTAGGGTTAGGGTTAGGGTTAGTTTTAGGGTTATGGTTATGCTTTTCTTTAGATTTAGGTTTAGGTTTAGCCGTAGGGTTATGTTTAGGTTTCAGGATAGGCCAGAGTTTGGGTGAGGGTCCTGTTCACGATTAGCATTACATACAGTTTATGGTTAGGATTACATACATACAACAGTATTATGGGGCACTACAGAACATGGTCCCTCACAAGGAAATCCATTCAGGACCTCTGTAGAGCAACCGCAGGTAGCGCAGGACTGGACTTCAGTTCATCAGCCTATACAGTATTAACTCCTGAAATGGGGATGCAGGCCCTACCTACAGGAGTTTACAGTCCATTACCTAGAGGGACTATGGGACTATTATTAGGAAGAAGTAGTACTACTATGCAGAGAATTTTAGTAGCTCCTGGAGTAATTGGTGCTGATTTTGAAGGGGAGATAAAAATTATGACGCACTCTCCAAATGGAATTTCTATAATAAATCAAGGTCAAAGACTAGCTCAATTAATATTGCTCCCCCAAGTTCAGACAAAAAAATGCAAGTAAAAAGTATAAAAGAGGAGACGCAGGTTTTGTATCCTCTGATGCTTATTGGGTACATGTTATTGGTCCCAATCGACCTGAACTAGTGTTACAAATTAATGGAAGAATATTTATAGGATTACTGGATACAGGGGCTGATGTCTCTGTCTTAACTGCTGATCAGTGGCCTATGCATTGGCCCAAACAATCCTCTATTACACAGTTATGCAGAATAGGACAAAGCCGATGTCCTGAACAAAGTAGTAATGAGTTAACTTGGAAGGATGAGGAAGGACACGAGGGAACTTTTAAACCATACATTATCCCTGGCCTTCCTGTTAACCTGTGGGGTAGAGATGTGATGAGTAATATGGGAGTGTATCTTTATAGTGTTAGCAATGCAGGTCCCAATCAGATGCTTAATTCAGGATTGGAAATATCTGGACAAGGTATAGCTCAGCAATCAATACCTGCCCCAAGAAATTTTAAAAAGGGGTTGGGTCATTTTTAAGGGAGGTCACTGAACAACCTGTACCCCATGCAGATCCAATAACATGGAAAGTAGACGATCCTGTGTGGGTGAATCAGTGGCCTCTTTCCCTTGAAAAAATTAAAGCCGCTGAGCAGGTAGTACAGGAACAGCTTGATAACGGCAATATTGCTCCATCAAACTCACCTTGGAACTCCACTATTTTTGTTATAAAAAAGAAGTCAGGAAAATGGAGGCTTTTACAAGATCTCAGAAAAGTAAATGAAACCATGGAATTAA
>REGO01000564.1:669966-708786 GCA_010120015.1 Rhombomys opimus
TTTACTGGATCATAAAATTGAAGGGATTTTATTAAGTGCCTTCTCACACTTATAACAAGCCTTAAAAAATCTAGGTTTAGTAATTGCACCATAAAAGGTGCAGACAGAGCCACCCTATTTGTATTTGGGACATAAATTATATCCTCAGACTATAATGCCTCAAAAAATTCACTTAAGAAAAGACAACGTAAAAACTTTAAATGATTTTCAAAAGTTGTTAGGTGATATAAATTGGCTAAGACCCCATCTAAAATTAACAACAGGAGAACTAAACCACTTTTTGACATTTTAAAAGGAGAGGCTAATCCTTTGTCAAAAAGGGAACTTACCAAAGAAGCTCATGATGCTTTGCAAAAGATAGAATTAGCTATTGAAAAGCAGCATGTTCAATATATTGATTATTCAAAAGAATGGGGTGCATATCTTTCGGCTACTGTTCATACTCCAACTGCTGTATTGTGGCAAGAAGGACCATTTTTATGGTTGCACCTGCCTGTGTCTCCTGTTCAAGTTCTGACACTGTAGTATGAAGCAGTGGCTAGTTTAGTTCAAATGGCTCACACAGAATCTCGTAAATATTTTGGTAGAGAGCCCTCCTTAATTGGAGTCCCTTTTACATTTTGAAATAACCAAGCAGCAAGTAGATTGGTTATTTCAAAATGTAGACTGTTGGGGAATAGCTTTTGCTCATTATTTAGGACATATTGATAATCATTATTCAAAACATAAATTACTTCAATTTGCCAATGAGCATGCTTTTGTATTTCCTAAAATAATTAAACAAAAGCCATTACCTCAAGTTCCAACAGTATTCACTTATGGATCTTCAAATGGAAAGGGTTTAGGTTTAGAGTTCAGGATAGGCCAGAGTTAGGGTTAGGTTCCAGTTTTCCGTTAGGGTTACACTAGGATTAAACTAACCCTAACTGTTAGGGTTACATTTAGGCTTAGGGATAGGATGAGGGTTAGAAATGGCTTAAGGTTAGGGTTAGGGTTAGGGTTAGGGTTAGGGTTAGGGTTAGGGTTAGGGTTAGGGTTAGGGTTAGAATGAGGGTTAGGGTTAGGGTTACGTTTAGGGTTCAGGATAGTATAGAGTTAGGGTGAGGGTAAGGGTTATGATTAGGATTATACTAGGGTTAGGGTTAGGGCTAGGGTTAGGGATAGAGTTAGGTTTAGCATTTTGAGGAGGGATATGGTTAGGGTTAGAGTTAGGGTTAGCATTTTGATGAGTGTTAGGGTAACAGTTAGGAGTAGCGTTAGCATTTTGGTGAGGGTTAGGGTTAGGGTTAGGGTTATGTTTAGAATGAGTGTTAGAGTTAGGGTTAGGTTTTGGGTTCAGGATAGGACAGAGTTAGGGTGAGGGTCCTGGTTAAGGTTAGGATTACGCTAGGGTTAGGGTTAGGGTTAGGGATAGAGTTAGGTTTAGCGTTTTGAGGAGGGATATGGTTACAGTTAGGGGTAGGGTTAGCGTTTTGGTGAGGGTTAGGTTTATGTTTAGTGTTAGTGTTAAGGTTAGGATTATGTTTAGGTTTAGGGTTAGGTTTAGGTGTAGGGATAGGATGAGGGTTAGGGTTAGGGTTAGGGTTAAGATGAGGCTTAGGTTTAGGGTTTGGTTTAGTGTTAGGACTAGAATGAGGGTTAGGGTTAGAGTGATGATTAGGGTTAGGGATAGTCCAGAGTTAGGGTTATGGTTAGGGGTAAGTTTAGAATGAGGATTTGGGTTAGGGTTAGGTTTAGTGTTAGGGTTAGTGTTATGGTTAGATTTAGGGTTAGGGTTAAGATTAGGGATAGGCTAGGGTTAAGGTTAAGGTTAGGGTTAGGGTTAGGGTTAGGTTTAAAAGGAGGTTAATGGTTAGGGTATGGTTTTGCGTTAGGATTAGGAAGAGGATTAGGTTTAAGTTTAAAATGAGGATTAAGTTTAGGGTAAGGGTTAGGGTTAGGGTTAGATTTAGGGTCAGGGTTAGGGTTAGGTTTAGGGTGAGGGTTAGGGTTAGGTTTAGGTTTAGGGTTAGGGTTTGGCTTAGGGTTAGGGTTATTTTTAGAATGAGGGTTAAGATTAGTGTTTTGGTGAGGGTTAGGGTTACATTTAGTGTTAGGGTTAGCGTTTTGGTGATGGTTAGCTTTATGGTTAGTGTTAGGGTTAGGTATAGGCCAGGGTTTTGCTTAGGGTTAGGGTTCGGGCTAGCGTTAGGCCTAGGGCTATTGTGGGGGTTAGGGTTAGTGTTAGGGTTAAGGTTAAGATAGAATAAGGTTTAGGGTTAGGGTTAATGTTAGGGTTAGGAATATGGTTAGGTATAGGGTTAGGTTTAGGTTAGGTTTAGAATTAGTTATGGGTTTAGGGTTAAGGTTATGGTTAAAATGAGGGTTAGGTTTCGGTTATGTTTAGGGTTAGGGTTGGTGTTAGGGTTAGGGTTAGGGTTAGGGTTCCGGTTAGGGTTTTTTGTTAGTGTTAAGTTTAGTGTTAACATTATTGTTAGGTTTACGACGAGGTTTAGTGTTAGAGTTAGGGTTATGTTTAGGCTTAAAATGATGGTTAGGGTTTGGGTTAGGTTTAGGTTAGGGTTAGGGTTAAAATGAGGGTTAGGTTTAGGTTTAGGTTTCAGGATACTCCAGAGTTAGGTTGAGGGTCTGGGTTGTGGTTAGGATTACACTAGGGTTAAGGTTAGGGTTAGGGTTAAGTTTAGGGTTAGGGTTAGTGTTAGAGTTAGGAATACGCCAGGGCTAGCATTATGATTAGGGTTAGGGTTAGGTTGTGGGTTAGACCAATGTTAGGATTACGGTTAGTTTTATAGTTTTTGTGAGGGTTAAGTTTAGAGTTAGGGATAGGGTTAGGGTTTGTTTTAGGGTTAGGGTTACGGTTAGAATGAGTTTTAGGGATAGTGTTATGGTTATGTTTAGGGTACATGATAGGCCAGAGTTAGGGTTAGGGTCCGGGTTATGATTAGGATTACACTAGGGTTAGGGTTAGGGTTAGGTTTAGTTTTAGGGTTAGCGTTTTGGTGAGTTTTAGGTTTAGGGTTAGAACTGCAATAGGGTTAGGGTTAAGTTTAGTGTTAGGGTTAGGATGATGTTTAGGGTTAGGGTTAGGTTTAGTTTTAGTGTTAGGTTTAGGGTTAAGGTTAGGGTTAGGAATAGGCCAGGGTTAGGGTTAGGGTTAGGATTAGGGTTAGGGTTTGGGTTAGGTTTAGGGTTAGGGTTAGGGTTAGGGTTAGGGTTAGGTCTAGGGTTAGGGTTAAAATGAGGGTTAGGGTTAGGTTTAGGGTTAGTTTTTTAATGAGTGTTAGATTCAGGTTTAGGGTTAGGTTTAGGTTTAGGGTTAGGATGAGGATTAGGGTTAGTGTTAGGGTTAGGCCTAGGTTTAGTGTTAGGGTTAGGGTTAGGGTTAGTTTTAGGTTTAGGGTTAGTGTTAGGTTTAGTTTTAGGGTTAGGATGAGGGTTAGGGTTAGGTTTAGAGTTAGGGGTTAGGATTAAGGTTAGGTTTAGGGTTCAGGATTGGCCAGAGTTAGGAATGGGGTCCAGGTTATGGTCAGGATTAAACTAGTGTTAGGGTTAGGATTAGTTTTAGGGTTAGGTTTAGGGTGACAGTTAGGGTTGTCATTAGGGTTAGGATTAGGATTAGGCCAGAGTTTGGGTTAGGGTTAAGGTTAGGGTTAGGGTTTGGTTTAGGGTTAGGATGAGGGTTAGGGTTAGGGTTAAATGATGGTTAGTTTAAGGGTTAGGATTAGGATTCTTGTTATGAGGGTTAGGGTTAGGTTTAGGGTTAGGATGAGTGTTAGGGTTAGTGTTAGGCTTAAGGATATGGTTAGGTTTAGGTTTATGATTAGTGTTTGGGGTAGGATTAGGATTAGGATTAGGGTTAGTGTTAGGGTTAATATGAGGGTTAGGGTTCAGTTTCTGGTTCAGGTTTGGTTTAGGGTTAGGGTGAGGGGCAGATTGAGGGTTAGGGTTAGGGTTATTGTTAGGGTTACGGTTAGGGATAAAATGAGGGTTAGGGTTAGTGTTAGGTTTAGTGTTAGGATGAGGTTTAGGATTAGGTTTAAATGAGGAATAGGGTTCGGTTAGGGTTAGGTTTACTGTTAGGGTTAGAGTTAGGGTTGAGTTTGGGGTTAGGATTAGGGTTAGGGATAGGTCAAAGTTGGGTTAGCGTTAGAGTTAGGTTTAGAATAAGGGTTAGGTGTAGGGTTATGGTTAGGATGAGTTTTAGGGTTAGTATTAAAATGAGGGTTAGGTTTAGGTTTAGGGTTAGGTTTAGAATGAGTGTTAGGGTTAGTTTTAGGGTTAGAGTTAGGTTTAGGGTTAGGGTTACTGTTAGGGTTAGGTTAAGGTTAGGGTTATGGTTACGGTTATGGTTAGGATTAGGGTTAGGTTTAGCATGAGGGTTAGGGTTAGAGTTAGGGTTAGGGTTAGGATTAGGGTTAGGGTTAAGATGAGGGTTAGGGTTAGGGTTAGGGTTAGGGTTAAGGTTAGGGTTAGGGTTAAAATGAGGGTTAGTTTTTGGGTTAGTATTAGTGTTATTTTTAGGGTTAGGGTTAGGTTTAGTGTTCGGGTTAGGGTTAGGGTTAGGATGAGGGTCAGGTTTAGGGTTAGGGTTAGGGTTAGATTTAGTGTTCAGGATAGGCCAGAGTTAGGGTTAGGGTCCGGTTTATGGATAGGATTACACTAGGGTTAAAGTTAGGGTAAGTTTTAGGGTTAGGGTTATGGTTAGGGTTAGGTTTAGGGATTGGGGTAGATTTAATGTTTAGGATAGGCCAGACTTAGGGTTAGTGTCCTGTTCATTGGTAGGATTACACTAGGGTTAAGGTTAAGGTAAGTTTTAGGGTAAGTGTTTTGGTGAGGGTTAGGTTTAGGGTTAGTGTTTCAATAGGGTTAGGTTTAGGGTTAGAGTGAGGGTTGGGGTAAGGGCTAGGGTTAGGGTTAGGGTTAGATTTAGGGCTAGGGTTGGGGTTAGGGTTAGGGTTAGAGTTAGGGATAGGCCAGAGTTAGGGTTTGCGTTAGAGTTAAGTTTAGAATGAGGGTTAGCGGTAGGGTTAGGATGAGTGTTAGTGTTAGGGTTAAAATGACGGTTAGGTTTAGGTTTAGGGTTAGGGAAAGAATGAGGGTTAGGTTTATAATGAGTGTTAGTTGTAGAATGAGGGTTAAGGTTAGTTTTAGGGTTAGAGTTAGGTTGAATGTTAGGTTTACAGTTAGGGTTAGTTTAGTGTTAGGTTAGGGTTAGGTTTAGGGTTAAGGTTAGGTTTATTGTTCAGGATAGGCCAGAGTTAGGGATAGGGTTCTGTTTATGGGTAGGATTACACTAGGGTTAAGGTTAGGGAAAGCTTTAGGGTTAGCGTTTTGGTGATGGTTAGGTTTAGTGTTAGTGTTTCAATAGGGTTAGGGTTAGGGATAGAGTTAGGGTTGGGGTTAGGGCAAGGGTTATTGTTATGTTTAGGGTTAGGGTTAGGGTTAAGGATAGGCCAGAGTTAGTTATGGTTAGGATTATGCTAGTGTTAGGGTTAGCATTAGGGTTAGGGTTAGCGTTTTGGTGAGGGTTAGGGTTAGGGTTAGTTTTAGGGAATGATGAGGTATAGGGTAAAGGCTAAAAAAAGGGTTAGGGTTCGGGTTAGGGTTATGTTTAGGTTTACAGTTAGGGTTATGTTTAGGGTTAGATTAGGTTTAGGGTTAGGGTTAGGGTTAGGGTTAGGGTTAGTGTAAGGGTTAGGTTAGGGTTAGGGTTAGGTTTAGGGTTAGGGTTATGTTAGGGTTAGGGTTAGGTAAGAGTTATGGTTAGGGTTAGGGTTAGTGTTATGTTTATGGTTAGGGTGAGGGTTAGGGTTAGGGTTAATTTTAGGGTTTGTGTTAGGGTTAGGGTTAGGATGAGGTTTAGGGTTAGTATTAGGTTTAAGGTTAGGTTAGGGTTAGCGTTAACTTTAGGGTAAGGTTAGGGTTAGGGTTACGTTTACGGTTAGGGTTAGGTTTAGGCCAAAGTTATGGTTAGGGTTAGGGTTAGTGTTATGTTTATGATTAGGGTGAGGGTTAGGGTTAGGGTTAAGTTTAGCATTTGTGTTAGGGTTAGGATTAGGATGAGGTTTAGGTTTAGGTTTAGGATTTGGGTTAAGGTTAGGTTAGGGTTTGGGTTAGCGTTAACGTTAGGGTTAGGTTAGGGTTAGGGTTAGGATTAGAGTTAGGCTTAGGTTAGCATTTGGATGAGAGTTAGTGTTAGGCCAGAGTTAGTGTTAGGGTTAGGGTTATGTTTAGGGTTAGGGTTATGTTTAGGATGAGGTTTAGGGTAAAGTTTAAAATGAG
This sequence comes from Rhombomys opimus, assembly GCA_010120015.1. NCBI lineage: Eukaryota > Metazoa > Chordata > Mammalia > Rodentia > Muridae > Rhombomys > Rhombomys opimus. Next base: position 676,249 of record REGO01000564.1, read on the forward strand.
GGTTAGGGTTCGGGTTTGGGTTCGGGTTCGGGTTCGGGTTCGGGTTAGGGTTAGTGTTAGTGTTAGGGTTAGGTTTAGAATGAGGGTTAGGGTTAGATTTAGGATGAGGGTTAGGGTTACAGTTAGGGTTAGGGTTAGGGTTAGGATTATAGTTAGAGTTAGGGATAGGATAAGGGTTAGGGTTAGGTTTAGGTTTAGGGTTAGGGTTATAATGAGGGTTAGTTTAGGGTTAGGTTTAGGGTTAGGGTTAGGGTTAAGATGATGTTTAATGTTAGTTTTAAGGTTAGGGTTAGGTTTACAGTTAGGGTTAAGGTTAGGGGTTGGTTTAGGGTTAGGTTAGGGTTAGGGTTAGTGTTAGGTTTAAGTTAGGGATAGTCCAGGGTTAGGGTTAGGGTTAGGTTTAGGGTTAGGTTTAGGTTTAGGATGATGATTAGGTTTAGGATTAAAATGAGCATTAGTGTTAGGTTTAGGGTTAGGGTTAGGAGTATGATAGGGTTAGGGTTAGGATGAGGGTTAAGGTTAGCGGTAGGGTTAAAATGAGGGTGAGTGTTAGAGTTAGGTTTATGGTAAGGATGAGGTTTAGGGTTAGGGTTAGGATGAGGGTTAGGTTTAGTGTTAGGGTTAGGGTTAGCGTTAGTTTTACGGTTAGGGTTAGGGTTAGGTTAGGTTTAGGGTTAGGGATATTGTTAGGCTAAGGCCAGAGTTAGGGTTAGGGTTAGGGTTAGGATTAAGTTCAGGGTTAGGGTTTGTTTTAGGGTTAGGGTTATGGTTAGGGTTGGAGTTAAAATGAGGATTTGGGTTAGTGTTAGGGTTAGAGTTAGGGTTAGGATGATATTTAGCATTAGGGTTAGGGTTATGGTTAGGTTTACGTTTATCTTTTGGATGAGGGTTAGACTTAGGCCAGAGTTAGGGTTACGGTTAGGGTTAGTGTTAGGTTTTGCGTTAGGTTTAGTGTTAGGGATACAGTTAGAGTTAAGTTGAGGGTTAGGGTTAGGGACAAAATGCTGGTTAGGTTTAGGTAAGGGTTAGGGTTAGCTTTAAGTTAGGGTTAGGTTAGGGTTGGGGTTAGGTTTATGTTCAGGTTTAGTTTAGGCCAGAGTTAGGGTTAGGGTTAGGGTTAGGGTTAGGGTTAGGGTTAGGGTTAGGGTTAGGATTATGCTTAGTTAAGGGTTAGGGTTAGGGTTACGGTTAGGATTAGGGTTAGGGTTAGGATTATTGTTAAGGTTTAGGTTAGGGTTAGGGTTAGGGTTAGGATTAGGGTTAGGGTTACGGTTCACATGAGGTTTAGGTTTAGGGTTAGGGTTAGGTTAGGTTTAGGAGAGAAGTAAAAGAATGGCAACAAAAGGTCCCAACAGGGTTGGGAGCAGGGTTGCCAAACATATAACAAGGGAGGCCTGTAGGGTGTGCATTATTCTGTAATTAAGCACAGTGAGAATCTTTCTCAGGGATTTCCCTGGAAGGGTCAACCAATTTAATTAGCCTTTCAGGAAGCCATCTAGCATTTGGAGCTTTGGAGTCATAGATGCAAGCATGGCCTTTTCCCCAAATGAGTACTGGGTCGGGTTCAGACCATTTAAAGGTTAGAGGGTCTTTCCATAAGACCTGGGCATAAGAATCAGCTGTGGTAGGGTGCCAAAACCGATCAGCTGCAGACTTTCCATTATTATCATAGGTTAAAAAATTTAAAACAAATAAAGCATGATTTAGCAAGGTCTTAAAATTACCTTTAACTGGGTATAATACTCCTCCAGAATGTTGTAATTTACTAAGCATGTTTTTTAAGTTTTGATGTGCTCTTTCCACAATGCCCTGTCCTTGAGGGTTGAATGGGATGCCTGTAAGGTGTTTAATATTAAGCTGAGCACAAAACTGCTTAAAGCTGGAGCTAGTATAACCAAGCCCATTATCTGTTTTAATAATCTTAGGTAAGGGCATAAAGGCAGAATAGGCAAGAATATGACTAATAACATTTTTTGTGGCCTCCCCGGTCTGTAATGAGGCACATAGGAATCCACTAAAGGTATCTATGGAAACATGGATATATCTTAACTTGTCAAAGGGTGGATAGTGGGTCACATCCATTTGCCAAAGCTCTCCAGGGGTGAGACCGCGGGGATTGACCCCCAAATGTGGCTCAGGCAGAAGTGTCAGACAACCTTGACATTGTCGAACAATCTGTCGAGCCTGTTCTCGGGTGATGGAGAACATGTGTTGAAGGGTCTGGGCATTTAAGTGATGTAACCGATGAGCCTCTTGTGCCTGAGTTACTGGATCGGGCAAGGCCACGGTGGCAACTGTGCCAGTTATAGCAATATTTTGAGTGGCCTGATCAACAAGTTCATTTCCTTTACTTAATGGTCCGGGGAGTCCCGAATGTGCCCGAATATGTCCTATAAAAAAGGAGTCATCTCTTGCTAGTATTAATTGTTGAAGTTTGGCAAAAAGAGGTGAAGCATTTGTAGAAGGGTGAATATAAGGAATGGTCTCAAGAAGAGGAAACGACGTGGCAACATAGGCACTATCAGTGTAAAGATTAAATGGTTGATCAGCAAGAACTTTAAAAACCTGAATAACAGCGGCTAATTCAACAAGTTGTGCTGAGGTAAATTTAGTCTGAGCCTGAAAGATTTTATTATTAATATTAAAGGCTGCAATCCCAGAAGAGGAGCCATCAGTAAAGGCCAATACAGCCCCAGGGATGGGGGGTGTCTTGGTCCACTTGGGGAAAACAATGGGCTGTTTATACAAAAATTGGACCAGCTTATCAGCAGGGTAGTGATTGTCTATTTTTCCTAGAAAGGAAATAAAATTAACGGTCCACTCATTGGAAAGCTGTAAAAGCCACTGAACTTCAGAGGCAGTACAAGGAACACAAATAGCGTCAGGATCTTTTCCAAATAATTTAAAGGAATATTCTAGACCCAATCTTAAAATGTGTGCCACTAAAGACGGGTATGTAGGCAAAACTTTAGAAGGGGAGGCAGGTAAATGAACCCAAAACAATGGTACTTTCTGCCACAGGAGGCCGGTAGGGGAATTTGAGAGAAATCACTACGTGTGCCACGGGAGGCGGAGCTAGAAGCAGAGGAGTCTTGGTGCAAAAGGCTGTCTGTGGGATTTTGTCTAGTCCGGGATCCGGTAGTCACCAGAAAAGCCATTTGGACAGGCGGCGTAGAGGAGGAGGAAGTTTTGGAGGGGGGAGTGGCAGGGGGGAGATAAGAAGCGGCACAGGCAGTCTGAAGGTCAGTCCAGTGGGTGGACAGACGAGAGATCTGTTCCTGGAGGTGAATAATATCTGTAAGATCTCGGACTTGAGAGGAGAGGCGGAGTTTAGTCTCGGAGAGGGAGGACGGAGGCACGCGAGAGGTATACGGAGGAGGGGCCGTAGCCAGGGGGGGCCAGTCTGGATTCTGATAACGAGCAGCCTCGTCCTCCAGAGTGGCTGTGTCACCAGGGTCAAGCGGCTCGTCAGGGGTGGCAGAAGGGGGTTTAGGCTTGCGTGGAGTAGGTTTTTGGAGAACAGGATTTATAAACTGAGGAGAAGAACGGGAAGAGAGGGTGTGTTCAGAAGGCAGGGGAGGGTAGAGTTGAGGGAGGATCTGAGGAGAACAATCCTTAGAATTAGAAGAGGCTTCTAAAAGTGAAAGTGAAGCAGAGGCTTGAGACGGAGGACAAGAAGCAGCACGAGAGGAGGAGCGAGAGGCGGAGTGGAGGCAGAATTCAGCAACACATAAGAGTCTGCGCTTTCCAGGATCAACATCTGCATTTTATACAATATCTCTAATTAATCCCCAATAGGAGAAAACAGTAGGGGAAACAGAAGATTCTCCTTCAGTTTCCATTCTTTGATTTAATTCTCTTCCAACCTTTTGCCATTTCTTAGGATGAATAGTTGGCCTGTCTATCATAAACCAAGGACAGGCTTCATCAATAAAACAAAAGAAATTTATGAGGTCTTTTTTCTTTACCCTTACTCCTCTCTCTCTGAGGGAAGGAAGCCTTGAGATCCCAAATGAAACATGGTTCCTTTGACAATGAATAGCCCATCTTGATAGGACGGAATGATGGGGGAGAACAACACTTACCAGACCTTACTGTCTCGCGGGTCTAGAAACGACGGCCTTCAGGGAGAATGACCAGTCACTGTTCTCCAGAGTCTCCATCCGGAGCGGATTTGGTCTTCTAGCCCCACGTCTGGGTGCCACCTGCTCCGGCCAGCGGAGCCTGTTATTAGCGGGGGATAGAAGAGAATCCAAACCTGTAAAAAGATGAGCTGAGAGAAAAGAATGAGCCCAAGCAAACAGGTGCTTGTCAAGGACTAACTTTACTGAGCAGAATCAGCTTTTATAAAGGGTTCAGGATGAGGAAGTAGGGTGGGTGAAAAATTTCAAATTCTTCTCGGCCAGGGGCCTGAAAGATCTTGGGACAAGCCACGGTCCTGTGAGCACATCTCTGCTGTTGCCAAGCAGTATGTTTACCGCAGGTAAGGGAACAGGCAAGTTGAGGCAGGTTGATGAATTTCCAAGGTGGTCTCTGACATCTCCAAGCAGTATGTTTACTGCAGGTATGGGAACAGGCATCTCGAAGCAGTATGTTTACTGCAGGTAAGAGAATAGGTAAGTTGAGGAAAGTTGGTGAGCTCCTACAGGTGGTCTCTGAAGTTGGCGAGTTCACTCAGGTGGTCCCCGACATAGGGTTAGGTTAGGGTTGGGGTTAGCCTTAAGGTTAGGGTTGCGGTTAGTGTTAGTGTTAGGGTTAGGTTAGGGTTAGGGTTAGGGTTAGGGTTAGGGTTAGGGTTAGGGTTAGGGTTAGGGTTAGAGATAGGGTTAGGGTTAGGGTTAGGGTTAGGGTTTGGGTTGGGGGTAAAATGAGGTTTAGGTTTAGGGTTAAGGATAGGGTGAGGGTTACGGTTAGGGATAAAATGAGGGTTAGTGTTATGGTTAGGTTTAGGGTAGGGTTCGGGTTCAGGTTAGCGTTAGGGTTACGGTTAAAATGAGGGTTAGGGTTAGGGTTAAGTTTAGGGTTAGAATTAGGGTTTGGGTTAGGATTATGGTTAGGTTTAGGGTTAGTAGGCAGGTTAGGGTTAGGGTTAAAATGTGTGTTAGGATTAGGGTTCAGGTTTGGATTAGTGTTAGAATGAGAGTTAGGGTATGGGGAAGGCTTAGGATGAGGTCTACGGTTAGAGTTAAGGTTAGGGTTAGGGTTAGGATTATATTTAGGGTTCGGGTTAGGATGAGGGTTATGGTTAGGATTAGGGTTAGTGTTAGGGTTAAAATGAGGGTTAGGTTTAGCGTTAGGATGAGGTTTAGAGTTAGGGTTAAAATGAGGGTTAGGTTTTGGGTTAAGGTTAGGGTTAAAGTTAGGGTTAGAGTTAGGGTTAGGTTTAGGGTAATGGTTAGGGCAGAGTTAGGGTTAGGATTAGGGTTAGGGTTAGGGTAAGGTTTTGGGTCAGGGTTAGGATTAGGGTTAGGGTTAGGGTCAGGATGAGGGGTAGGGTTAGGGTTAGGATGAGGGTTAGGGTTGGGGTTAGAATGAGGGTTAGGTTTAGAATGAGGGTTAGGGTTAGAATGAGGGTCAGTTTTAGTTTTATTGTTAGGATTAGGTTTAGGGTTATGGTTAGGGTGAGGGTTAGGGTTAGGGTTAAATGATGGTTAGGGTTAGGATTAGGGTTAGGGTCAGGTTGAGGTTTAGGGTTAGGTTAGGGTTAAAATGAGGGTTAGTTTTAGGGATAGGGTTAGGTTTATGGTTAGGGTTAGGTTTAGTGTTCAGGATAGGCCAGAGTTAAGGTTAGGGTCATGTTTATGGGTAGGATTCCACTAGGGTTAAGGTTAGGGTAAGTTTTATGGTTTGCGTTTTGGTAAGGGTTAGGTTTAGGGTTAGTGTTTTGTTAGGGTTAGGGTTAGCGTCAGGGTTATGGATAGAATTATGCTAGGGTTAGGGTTAGCGTTTTGGTGAGGGTTAGGGTTAGAGTTAGGGTTAGTTTAGGGTTAGGTTTAGGGTTAGGATGAGGTTTAGGGTTAAGGTTAAAATGAGTGTTAGGGTTTGGGTTCGGGTTCGGGTTCGAGTTCGGCTTAGGGTTAGGGTTAGAGTTAGGGTTAGAATGAGTTTTAAGTTTAGGGTTAGGGTTAGAGTTAGGGTTAGGGTTAGGATTATGGTTAGGTTTAGGGTTAGTAGGCGGGTTAGGGTTAGGGTTAAAATGTGTGTTAGGATTATGGTTCAGGTTTGGATTAGTGTTAGAATGAGAGTTAGGGTATGGGTAAGGCTTAGGATGGGGTCTAGGGTTAGAGTTATGGTTAGGGTTAGGGTTAGGATTATGTTTAGGGTTCGGGTTAGGATGAGGGTTATGGTTAGGATTAGGGTTAGGGTTAGGGTTAAAATGAGGGTTAGGTTTAGGGTTAGGATGTGGGTTAGGGTTAGGGTTAGGGTTAGGATGAGGGTTAGGGTTAATGTTAGGTTTAGGGTTAGGTTTAGGGTGAGGTTTCCGGTTAGTGTTAAGGTTAGGGTTAAAGTGAGGTTTAGGTTAGGTTTAGGGTTAAGGTTAGGGGTAGGGTTAGGCCAGAATAAGGGGTAGGGGTAGGGGTAGGGTTTGGATTAGGGTCAGGGTTACAGTTAGGCCAGAGTTAGGGTTAGGGTTAGGGTTAGGGTTTTGGTTACAGTTAACCTTACGGTTATTGTTAGGATTAGGAATAAAATGAGTTTTAGGCTTAGGGTTTGTGTTAGGTTTAGGGTTAGGGTCAGGTTTATGGTTAGGCCAGAGTTAGGGTTAGGGTTAGTGTTAGGGTTATGTTCAGGTTTAGGGTTGGGTTAGGTTATGGTTAGGGTTAGAGTTAGGATGAAGTTTATGGTTAGAGTTAGGGTTAGGGTTAGGGTTAGGGTTAGGGTTAGGCCAGAGTTAGGGTTTTGGTCCGTGTTATGGTCAGAGTTAGGGTTAGGGTTAGTGTTAGGGTTATGGTCAGGTTTAGGGTTGGGTTAGGTTAGGGTTAGGGTTAGGATGAGGGTTAGGTTTAGCTTTAGGGTTAGGGTTAAGTTTTGGGTTAGAATAAGGTTTAGTGTTTAGAATAGGACAGAGGTAGGGTTAGGGTCCTGTTTATGGGTAGGACTACACTAGGGTTAACGTTAGAGTAAGTTTTTGGGTTAGCGTTTGCTGAGGGTTAGGTTTAGGATTAGTGTTTCAATAGGGTAAGGGTTAGGGTTAGAGTTAGGGTTAGGGCTAGGATTAGGGGTAGGGTGTGGGTTAGGTTTCAGGATAGGCCAGAGTTAATGTTTTGGTCCGTGTTATGGTCAGAATTATGCTAGGGTTAGTGTTAGTGTTAGGGTTAGTGTTAGGGTCAGGTTCAGGGTTAGGGTTAGGGTTAGGGTTAGGGTTAGGGTTGGGTTTATCGTTTGGATGAGGGTTAGGGTTAGGTTTAGGGTTAGGGTTATGGTTAGGGTTAGGGATAGGCCAGGGTAAGGTTAGCATTAGGGTTAGGGTTAGGGTTAGGATGAGGTTTAGGTTTAGGGTTAAAATGGTGTTAGGGTTCAGGTTAGGGTTAGAGTTAGTGTTAGGGTCAGAGTTAGGGTTAAGTTTGGGGTTAGGGTTAGGGTTAAGGATAGGCCAGAGTTTGGATTAGCGTTAGAGTTAGGTTTAGAATGAGGGATAGGGGTAGGGGTAGTTTAGGATTAGGGTTAGATTTAGGATGAGAATTAGGGTTAGAGTTAGGGTTAAAGGTTACGATTAGGGTTAGGCTTAGGTTTAGGGTTAGGATGAGGGACAGTGTTAGGGTTGGGGTTAGCATTAGGGTTAAAATGTGGGTTAGTTTTAGGGTTACGGTTAGGGTTATATTAGGGTAGGTTTAGGTTTAGGGTTAGGGTTAGGGTTAGGGTTAGGGTTAGTGTTCAGGATAGGCCAGAGTTAAGGTTAGGGTCCTGTTTATGGGTAGGATTATACTAGGGTTATGGTTAGGGTAAGTTTTATGTTTTGCATTTTGATAAGGGTTTGGTTTAGGTTTAGGGTTAGGGTTAGAGTTATGGTTAGAGTTAGGGTTATTATTATGGTTAGGGTTAGGGTTAGGATGAGGATAGGGTTAGGGTTAGGTTTAAAATGAGGGTTGGGATTAGGTTTAGGTTTAGGGTTAGAATGAAGTTTAGGGTTAGGGTTAGCGTTAGGGTTAGGGTTAGGCTTAGGTTTAGTGTTTGAATGAGGTTTAGTGTTAGGCCATTGTTAGGGTTTGGGTTAGGGTTAGGGTTAGTGTTAGTGTCAGGGTCAGGTTTAGGTTTAGGGTTAGGGTTAGGGTTAGGGATAAGCCAGGGTTAAGTTTAGGGTTAGGGTTAGGATGAGCTTTAGGTTTAGGGTTAAAATGAGGGTTAGGGTTGTGGTTAGAGTTAGGTTTAGTGTTAGGGTGAGAGTTAGGGTTAGGGTTAGGATGAGGGTTAGGGTTAGGGTTAAAGTGAGTGTTAGTTTTATCGTTAGGGTTAGGTTTAGGTTTAGGGTTAGGGTTAGGGTTAAAATTACGTTTAGGCTTAGGGTTAGGGTTAGGTTTATTGTTAGGATGAGGATTAAGTTTAGGATGAGTGTTAGGTTAAGGTTTCGGTTTAGGGTTAGGTTTAGGATTAGGGTTATGGTTAGGATGATGTCTAGGGTTAGAGTTACTGTTAGTGTTAAGGTTAGGTTTAGGGTTAGGTTTAGGGTTAGTATGAGGGTTACAGGTAGGGTTAGGGTTAGGTTTACGGTTAAAATGAGGGTTAGTTTTAGGGTTAGGGTTAGGTTTAGGCTTATGGTTAGGGTTAGGTTTAGGGTTAGGGTTAAAATGAGGATTAGGGTTACTGTTAGGGTCATGGTTCGGGTTAGGGTTAGGTTTACAGTTAGGGCTAGGGTTAGGGTTAGGGTTAGGGTTTGGTTATGTTTAGGTTTAGGGTTAGGGTTAGGGTTAGGGCAGATTTATGGTTAGGGTTAGTGTTAGGGTTAGGGTTAAGGTTTGGGTTAGGATTCAGGATATGCAAGAGTTAGGGTTAGTGTCCGGGTCATTGTTAGAATTACAATAGGGTTAGTGTTAGGGTTAGAGTTAGGGTTTTGGTTCAGGTTAGCGTTTTGAAGAGGTTGAGGGTTTGAGTTAGGGTTTGGGTTAGGTTATGGTTAGGGTTAGGTTTTGGGTTAGAATTAGGTTTAGGTTTAGGTTTAAAATGAGGCATTAGTGTTCGGGTTCAGTTTCAGGTTAGGGTTAGGGTTAGGGTTTGAATGAGGTTTAGGTTTAGGGTTAGGATGAGGGTTGGGGTTAAAGTTAGGGTTAGGGTTATTATTATGGTTATGGTTAAGTTTAGGATGAGGTTTAGGTTTAGGTTTAGTTTTAGGGTTATGGTTGAAATGAGGGTTAGGTTTAGGGTTAGCGTTAGGTTTATTGTTAGGATGAGGATTAAGGTTAGGATGAGGGTTATGATTAGGGTTAGGGTTAGGATGAGGGTTAGGGTTAGTGTTATTCAGTCATGGTTAGTGTTAGGGTTAGAGTTAGGTTTACTGTTAGGGTTACGGTTAGGGTTAGGACAGAATTATGGTTAGGGTTAGTGTTAGGGTTAGGTTTTGGTTAGGGTTAGGCACAGTTAGGGTTAGGGTTAGGGTTAAGGTTAAGGTTATTGCTTTGTTTAAGTTTAATGTTATTGTTATGGTTAGGGTGAGTATTAGTGTTAGGGTCAAAATGAGGGTTAGGGTTAGGATGAGGGTTAGGGTTAGGGTTAGCATTAGGTTTAGGGTTAGGGTTAGGGTTAGAGTTAGGGTTAGGTTAGGTTAGGGTTAGGGTTAGGTTTAGGGTTAGGATGAGTTTTAGGTTTATGGTTAGAATGAGGGCTAGGGTTCGGGTTCGGGTTACGGTTAGGATTAAGGTTAGGATTTGGGTTAGAATGAAGTTTAGGAGTAGGTTTAGGGTTATGATGAGGGTTAGGATGAGGGTTAGGCTTAGAGTTAGGGTTAGGCTTAGGGTTAGGGTTAGGATTATGGTTAGGGTTAGAGTTAGGATGGGGGTAGGGTTAGGGTTAGGGTTAGGGTTAATGTTACGGTCAGTGTTAGGGTTAGTGGTAGCGTTGGGGTTAGGGTTAGGGTTAGGGATAAGCCAGAGTTAGGGTTAGCTTTAGAGTTAGGTTTAGAACAAGGGTTAGGGGTAGGGTTAGGGTTATAATGAGGGTTATATTTAGAATGAGGTTTAGGTTTAGAATGAGTGTTAGGGGTGGTTTGAGCGTTAGGGTTAATTTTAGGGTTAGGATTAGGGTTAGGGTTACGGTCATGTTAGGGTTAGGGTTATGGTTAGGGTTAGGGTTAGGATATCGGTTAGGGTTTGGATGAGGGTTAGGGTTAGTGTTAGGATTATGGTTAGGATTAAGGTTAGGGTTAGTGTTAGGATGAGGGTTAGGGGTAGGTTTAGGGTTATGGTTAGGGTTAAAATGAGGGTTAATTTTAGGTTTAGGGTTAGGGTTAGGTTTAGGGTTAGGTTTAATGTTCAGGATAGGCTCAGGTAGGGTTAGGGTCCTGTCTATGGGTAGGATTACACTACAGTTAAGGTAAATGTAATTTTTATTTTTATCGTTTTGGTGAAGGTTAGGTTTAGTGTCAGTGTTTCAGTAGTTTTAGGGTTAGGGTTAGAATTACGGTAGGGTTAGTGTTAGGGTTAGGGTTCTGATTAGCATTTTGGTAAGGGTTAGGGTTAGGTTTAGGGTTAGGTTAGAGTTCGGGTTATGTTTAGGATTAGGATGAGGGTTAGGTTAGAGTAAGGGTTAATTTTAGGGTTAATATTATGGTTAGATTTAGGGTTAGGATGAGGTTAGGTTTAGGGTTCAGGTTAGAGTTAAAGTGAGGGTTAGGTTTTGGATTAGGTTTAGGGTTTGGATGAGGGTTAGGGTTATGGTTAAGATGAGGGTTAGGCTTAGGGTTATGGTTAGGTTTACGGTTAGGGGTAGGGTTAGGTTTAGGGTTAGGTTAGGGTTAGGGTTAGGTTTAGGATGAGGTTTAGGGTAAAGCTTGAAATTAGGGTTAGGTTTCAGTTCGGGTTCAGGTTCGGGTTAGGTTGAGGGTTAGAATGAGGGTTAGGGTTAAGGTTAGAATGAGGGTTAGGGTTAGGGTTAGGGTTAGGATGTGGGCTAGGGTTAGGGTTAGGATGAGGGATAGGGTTAGGGTTAGGGTTAGGATGTGGGCTAGGGTTAGGGTTAGGATTTGGGATAGGGATAGGGTTAGGGTTAGGAGGGAGGTTAGGTTTTGTGTTAGGGTTAAGGTTAACGTTAGGTTTAGGGTTTGGTTTACCGATAAGGTTAGGGTTATTTATAGGGTTATGTTTGGTTTAGGGCTAGGTTTAGGGTTAGTTTTTCAATAGGGTGTCGGTTAGGGTTAGAGTTAGGGCTAGGGTTAGGTCTAGCATTAGGGTTAGGGTTAGGGTTAGATTTAGGGTTAGGGTTTGGTTTAGGGTTCTGGTTATGGTTAGGTTTAGAATTAGGGTTAGGGTTAAGATGAGCGTTAGAGTTATGGTTAAGGTTAGGGTTAGGATTAAGGTTATTGTTAGGATTAGGGTTAGGGTTAGGGTTAGGGTTAGGTTTAGGATGAGGGTTTGGGTTAGGGTTAGATTTAGGTTTAGGTTTAGGATTAGTGTTTGGGTTAGGGTTAGGGATAGGCTTAGGGCAGAGTCAGGGTTAGTGTTAGGGTTAAGTTTAGGGTGAGGGTTAGCGTAAGGTTTAGGGATAGTCCTGGGTTAGTGTTAGGGTTAGGCTTACGGTTAGGTTTAGGGTAAGGGTTAGGAAAGACTTAGGGTTAGAATTAGGGTTAGGGTTAGATTTAGGGTTTGGATTATAATTAGGTTTAGGTTTAGGGTTGGGTTTAGGCCAGGGTTAGGGTTAGGGTTAGGTTTAGGGTTAGTCCAAACTTAGGGTTAGGGTTAGGTTTAGTGTTTTGGTGAGGGTTAGGGTTAGAGTTCGGTTAGGTATACGCATAGCCTAGAGTTAGGGTTAGGGTTAGCATTAGGTTTAGGGTTTTCGGTTAGGTTTATGTTTAGGGTTCATGTCAGGCCAGAGTTAGGGTTAGGGTAAGGGTTAGGGATAGGTTTAGGGTTAGGGTTATGTTTAGGGTTAGGGTTAGGGTTAGGGTTAGGTTTAGGGTTAGGTTAAGGTTTAGGTTCAGGTTTAGAATAAGGGTTATGTTTATGGTTAGGGTTAGGTTTAGGGTTCAGTATAGGCCAGAGTTAGGGTTAGGATGCTGGTTTTGGTTAGGATTTCACTAGGGTTATGGTTAGTGTCAGTTTTAGTGAGAGCTTTTGGTGAGTGTTATGTTTAGGGTTCGGGTTTCAATAGGGTTAGGGTTAGTGTTAGGGTTAGGTTGAGGTTTAGGTTTAGGGTTATGTTTAGGTTTAGGGATAGGATGAGGGTTAGGGTTAGGGTTAGGGTTAGTGTTAGAGTTAGGGTTAGGATTAGGGTTAGGGTTAGGGTTAGGGTTAGGGTTAGTTTTATGCCAGAGTCAGGGTTAGGGTTAGGGTTAGGCCAGAGTTAGGGTTAGGGTTAGGGTTAGTTTAGTGTTAGTATAGAGTTAGGGTTAGGGTTAGATTTTTTTTGTGAGGTTTATAATTAAGATTAGGTTTAGGGTTAGGTCAGGGTTAGGGTTAGGTTTAGGGATAGGTTTAGGGTTAGGATGAGGTTTAGGGGTATGTTTAAAATGAGGGTTAAGGTTCGCCTTAGTTTTAGGGTTACTGTTAGGCCATAGTTGGTTTATTCTTAGGGTTTGGTTTAGGGGTAAACCAGGGTTAGGGTTAGGGTTAGTGTTAGCTTTAGGGTTAGGTTTAGGGTTTGGGTTAGGGTTATGGTTAGGTTTAGGGTTAGGCTTAGGGTTAGGTTTAGGATGAGGTTTAGGGTTAGGGTTAGGTTTAGGTTTATGGTTAGGTTTTAGTTTTAGTGTTAGGGTTAGGGATAGGCCAGGGTTAGAGTTAGGGTTAGGGTTAGGGTTAGGGTTTAAGGTTAGTGTTAGGGTTAGGATCAGCTTTAGGTCTAGAGTTAGGGTTAGGTTTAGCGTTAGAATGAGGGTTAGAGTTAGGTTTAGATTTAGGATTAGGTTTAGGATAAAGTTTAGTGTTAGGGTTAGGGTAAGGCCAGAGTTAGTATTAGGGTTAGGGTTAGGTTTACAATGAGGGTTAGGTTTAGGGTTAGGCCAGAGTTAGTTATAGGGTTAGGGATAGGGTTAGAGTTAGGGTTAGGTTAGGGTTAGGTTTAGGGTTAGGGTTAGGGTTATGGTTAGGGTTAGGGTTAGAGTTAGGTTTAGGGTTAGGGTTAGGGTTAGGTTTCAGTTAGGGTTAGGTTTAGTGTTAGGGTTAGGATAAGGCCAGAGTTAGTATTAGGTTTAGGGTTAGGTTTAGAATGAGGGTTATTGTTAGGGTTTAAATTAGGGTTATGTTTAGGGTTAGGGTTAGGTTTAGGGATAGGCATAGGGAGAGTTAGGTTTAGGTTTAGGCTTAGGTTTAGAATGAGGGTTACAGTTAGGTTTAGGTTCAGTGTAGGTTTAATTTTATGTTTAGGATTAGGGTTATGGTTAGGTTAGGGTTATGGTTAGGTTAGGGTTAGGGTTAGGTTAGGGTTAGATTAGGTTTAGGTTTAGAGTTAGGGTTAGGTTTTTGGTTCAGGATAGGCAACGTTTAGTGTTGGGGTCCTTTTTACTGTTAGGATTATACTAGGGTTAAGGATTGGGCAAAGTTTAGGGTTAGTGTTTGGAAGAGGGTTATGTTTAGGGTCAGTGTTTCAATAGGGTTCGGTTAAGTGTTAGAGTTAGGGTTAGGGTTAGAGTTAGGGTACAGGAAAGGCCAGAGTTAGGGTTAGGGTCGGGTTATGCTTAGGATTATGATAGGGTTAGGGTTAGGGTTAGGGTTAGGGTCAGTGTTTTGGTGAGGTTTAGGGTTAGAGTTAGGAATAGGTAAGCGTTTTGTGAGAGTTAGGTTTAGGGTTAAGGTTTGGGTTAGGGTTTTCATTTTGGTGAGGGATAGGGTTACATTTAGGGTTAGGGTGAGCGTTTTGTTGAGGGTTAGGGTTAGGGTTAGGGTTAGGCCAAAGTTAGGGTTAGGGTTAGGTTTACCGTTTTGGTGAGGGTTAGGTTTAGAGTTAGGTTTATGGTTAGGGTTAGTGTTAGGGTTAGTTTTAGGGTTAGGGTTAGGTTTAGAAAAAGGGTTAGGTTTAGGGTTAGGTTTAAGGTAAGGTTTAGGTTAGGGTTAGGGTTAGGGTTAGGTTAGTGATAGCTATCGGGTTAAGGTTAGGGTTAGAGTTTTTGTGAGGTTTAGAATTAAGGTTCCAGTTAGGGTTAGGGTTAGGGTTAGTGTTAAGGTTAGGCCAAAGTTAGGGTTAGTCTTAGGTTTACCATTTTATTTCGGGTTAGGGTTAGAATTAGGGTTAGGGTTAGGGTTAGGGTTAAGGAAAGGCCAGAGTTAGGGTAAGGGTTAGGGTTAGGATTAAGGTTAGTGTTTGGTTTAGGGTTATGGTTAAGTTTAGGGTTAGAGTTAGGCCAGAGTCATGGTTAGGATTAGGGTTAGGTTTAGTGTGAGGGTTAGGGTTAGGGATAGGGATAGGCCAGAGATAGTGTTTGGGTTAGGGTTAGATTTAGAATGATTGTTAGGGTTACGGTTAGCGTTATGATTAGGTTTAGTGTTAGGGTTTGGCCAGAATTATGGGTAGAGTTAGGTTTAGGATGAGGGTTAGGGTTAAGATTAGGTTTAGAATGAGGGTTAGGGTTAGGTTAGGTTTAGATTTAAAATTAGTATTTGGGTTAGGGTTAGGTTAAGGTTAGGGTTAAAATGAGGGTTACGGTTAGGGTTACAGTTAGGGTTAGGCATAGGCCAGGGTTAGGTTTAGGGTTAGGGTTAGGGTTAGGTTTAGCTTTAGTGATGGTTTAGGATTAGGTTTAGGGTTAGGGTTAAGTTTAGGGTTATTTTTAGGGTTATGGTTTCGGTTAGGTTTAGGGTTAGCGTTAGGGTTAGGGGTTAGGTTTAGGGTTAAAATGAGGATTAGGGTTAGGGATAGTGTTAGGTTTACGGTTATGTTTAGGGGTAAGGTAATGTTTGATGTTTTGTTTAGGGTTAGGTTTATAATGAGGGTTAGGTTTAGGGTTAGGATTAGGGTTATTGTTCAGGATAAGCCAGAGTTAGGGGTAGGGTCTTGGTATGGTTAGGATTACACTATGTTTAGGGTTAGGGTAAGTTTAAGGGTTAGCATTTTGGTGAGGTTTAAGTTTAGGTTTAGGGTTTCAATAGGGTTTGGGTTAGGGTTATTGTTAGGGTAGGATGAGGTTTAGGGTTATGGTTAGGGTTAGGGTTAGGATGAGGATTAGGGTTAGGGTTTGAGTTAGGGTTATGGTTAGGATTAGGTTTAGGGTTAGAATGAGCGTTTAGGGTTATGGTTATATTTATTGTTAGCGTTAAGGTAAGGGTTACGGTTAGGCCAGAGTTAGGGTTAGGGTTAATGTTAGGGTTAGCCTTAGGGTTAGGTTTAGAGTTAGGGTTAGGGTTAGGGTTAGGTTGAGGTTTAGGTTGCAGGATAGGCCAGAGTTAGGCTGAGGGTCTGGGTTATGCTTAGGATTATGCTAGTGTTAGGGTTATGGTTAGGGTTACGGATAGGCCAAGGTTTGATTTAGGGTTAGGGTTAGGATTAGGTTAGCGTTAGGGTTAGGATGATGGTTAGGGTTAGGTTAAAATGAGGGTTAGGTTTAGGTTAAGTTTAGGGTTAGGGTTAGGGTAAGGCCAGAGTTAGGGTTGGGGCTAGTATTAGGGTTAGGGTTTGGATGAGGGTTAGATTTAATGTTAGTGTCAGAGTTAGGGTTAGGTTTATGCTTAGGGTTAGGGTTAGGTTTAGGATGAGGGTAAGGGTTAGGGTTATGTTTAGGTTTAGGGTTAGTTTTTATGTTTAGGTTTAGATTAGGTTTAGGCTTAGGGTTAGGGTTAGGGTTAGGTTTAAGTTTAAGGTTAGTGTTAGGGTTAGATTAAGGATGAGGTTTAGTGTTAGTGTTAGGGTTAGGGTTAGGTTTAGGATTACTTTTTGGCTTATGTTTGGGGTTAGGGTTAGGTTTAGGGTTAGGGTTAGGGTTAGGTTAGGGTTATGTTTAGAATGAGGCTCAGGATTAAGGTTAGGGTTAGGGTTAGCGTTAAGGTTAGGGTTAGGATTAGGGATACGGCAGGGTAGAGTTAGGTTTAGGTTTAGGGTTAGGCCAGAGTTACAATTAGGGTTAAGTTTAGGGTTATGGGTAAGTCTAGGGTTAGCGTTAGGATTAGGGTTAGTGTTTTGGTGAAGGTTACGGTCACATTTAAGTTTAGGGTTAGCATTTTGGTGAGGGTTAGGTTAAGGTTCAGCGTTAGGGTTAGGGTTAGATTTAGGGATAGGCCAGGGTTAGGGTTAAGGTAAGGGTTAGTGTTAGTGTTATGTTTAGGATGAGGGTTAGGGTTAGGGTTAGGAATAGGATTAGTGTTTGTGTTAGGGTTAGGGTTAGGGTTAGTGTTAGGTTTAGGTTTAGGGTTAGTGTTAAATTAGGATTAGTGTAAGGGTTAGGTTTAAAATGGGGGTTAGGGTTAGGGTTAGGGTTTTGGTAAAGGTTATGGTTACATTTAGGGTTAGGGTTAGCGTTTTGGTGAAGGTTAGGTTTAGCGTTTGGGATAGGCCAGGGTTAGGGTTAGGGTTAGGATGAGGGTTAGGGTTAGGTTTTTTTTTAGGGTTAGTCTTTTGCTTAGGGTTAGCGTTAGTGTTCGTGTTAGGGTTAGGGTTAGGGTTGGGTTAGGTTTAGGTTTAGGTTTAGGTTTAGGTTTAGGTTTAAGTTTAGGTTTAGTGTTTGGCTTAGGGTTAGGGTTAGGTTTTGTGTTGGGGTTATGGTTAGGTTTAGGTTTAGGCTTAGGGTTAGGGTTAAATTTAGAATGATGGTAAGGGTTAGTGTTAGGTTTAGGTTTCAGGTTTAGTTTTAGGGTTAGGTTATGGTTAGGGTTAGGGTTAGGGTAATGTTTAGCGTTTTTTTGTTTGTTTGTTTTTTTTTTGAGGGTTAAGGTTAGGTTTAAGGTTAGGGTTATGTTTAGGGATAGTCCAGGATAAGGTTATGGTTAGGGTTATGTTTAGAGTTCGGCCAGAGTTAGGGTATAGGGTTAGGGTTATGGTTTGTGTTTTGGTGAAGGTTAGGGTTACATTTAATGTTAGTGTTAGCTTTCTGTGTGGGTTAGGGGTAGGGTTAGGTTTAGGGTTAGGGATAGGGATAGGCCAGGGTTAGGAGTAGGGTTAGGGTTAGGGTTAGGATGAGGATTAGGGTTAGTGTTAAAATGAGGGTTATGTTTAGGGTTGTGGTTAGGGTTAGGGTTAAGGTTAGGTTTAGGGTTCAGGATAGGCCAGCGATAGCGTTAGGGTCCTGGTTATTATTATGATTACACTAGGATTAAGTTTAGGTTTAGATTTAAGGTTAGCCTTTTGGTGAGGGGTAGGTTTAGGGGTAGAGTTTCAATAGGGTTAGGTTAAGGTTAATTTTAGGGTTAGGATGAGGTTTAGGGTTAGAGTTAGGTTTAGGGTTAGGCTTAGGTTTATGGTTAACCTTAGGATTATGGTTAGGGTTAAGCGAGAGTTAGGGTTAGGGTTAGAGTCAGGGTTAGGGTAAGTTTTTGGGTTAGGTTTAAGGTTAGGATGAGGGTTAGCATTATGGTTAAAATGAGGGTTAGGGTTAGGGTTAGAATAAAGCCAGAGTTAGGGTTAAGGTTAGGGTTAGATTTAGAGATAGTAGTTGGGTTAGGGTTAGGTTGAGTGTTAGGGATAGTGTTACGGTTAAGATTAGGTTCAGGGTTAGGGTTAGGTTTAGGATGAGGGTTAAGGTTAGGGTTATGTTTAGGTTTAGCGTTAGTGTTTGGCTTAGTGTTAGTGTTAGGGTTAGGGTTAGATTTGGGGTTATGATTAGGGTTAGGGTTAAAATGAGGGTTAGTTTTAGGCCTAGGGTTAGGGTTACGGTTAGGGTTAGGGTTAGGGTTAGGATAGGCCAGAGTTAGGGTTATGGTTAGGGTAGGTTTAGGGTTACGGTTAGGATTAAGGTTAGGTTTAGCGTTAGGGTTAGGCTTAGGGTTAGAATGAGGGTTAGGATTAGGGTTAGGTTTAGGGTTCAGGATAAGCCAGAGTTAGGGGTAGTGTCATGATTATGGTTAGGATTACCCTAGCTTTTGGTTTAGGCTAAGTTTTAGGGTTAACGTTTTGTTTTGGTTTAGGTTTAGGGTTAAGTTTTCCATAGGGTTAGGGTTAGGGTTAGGTTTAGGGTCAGGTTAAGGACAGAGTTAGATTTAGGGGTAGAGTTAGGGTTAGGATTAGGGTTATGTATACGATGAGGGTTAGGGTTAGAGTTACGGTTAGGTTTAGGATTAGGGTTAGGGTTAGTGTTAGGGTTAGGTTTAGAGTTAGGGTTAGGGTTAGAGTTAGGGTTAGGTTTAGGATGAGGGTTAGGTTTAGGGTTAGGGTTAGGTTTAGTGTTAAGGTTAGGTATAGGGTCAGTGTTTAGGGTTAGGGTTATTGTAAGGGATACACCAGGGTTAGTGTTAGGGTTAGGGTTACGGTTAAGTCTAGGGTTAGTGTTAGTATTAGGTTTAGGTTTAGGGTTAGTTTGAGGTTTAGGGTTAGTATTTGTCTTAGGGTTGTGTTAGGGTTAGGTTATGGTAAGTGTTAGGGATAGGGTTAAGTTTAGAATGAGTGTTAGGGTTAGGTTTAGGTTGAGGTTTCAGGATATGCCAGAGATAGTATGAGGGTCTGGGTTATGGTTAGGATTATGCTATGGTTAGGTTTAGTATTTTGGTGTGGTTAGGGTTACATTTAGTTTTAGGGTTTGTGTTTTGGTGAGGGTTATGGTTAGGGTTAGGATGAGGTTTAAGGTTAGGGTTAAGATTAGGGTTAGTTTTAGGGTTAAAATGAGGGTTAGGTTTAGGTTTAGGGTTAGGGTTAAGATTAGGGTTAGGTTTAGGTTAGGGTTATGGATAGGGTTAGGTTTAGGTTTAGAGTTAGTCTTTGACTTAGGGTTAGTGTTACGGTTAGGTTTAGGGTTATGCTTAGGTTTGTGTTTAGAAGTAATGTTAGGGTTAGCCTTAGGGTTGTGTTTAGGGTTCAGGATAGGCCAGAGTTAGGGTGAGGGTCCTGTTTATGGTTAGGATTACATACAGTTTATGGTTAGAATTACATACATACAACAGTATTATGGGGCACTACAGAACATGCTCCCTCACCAAGGAAATCCATTCAGGACATCTGTAGAGCAACTGCAGGTAATGCAGGACTGGACTTCAGTTCCTCAGCCTACACAGTATTAACTCCTGAAATGGGGACGCAGGCCCAACCTACAAGAGTTTATGGTTCATTACCTACAGGGACTATGGGACTATTATTAGGAAGAAGTAGTACTACTGTGCAGGGAATTTTATTAGTTCTTGGAGTAATTGATGCTGATTTTGAAGGGGAGATAAAAATTATGACGCACTCTACAAATGGAATTTCTGTAATAAATCAAGGTCAAAGACTAGCTCAATTAATATGATTATTGGATACAGGGGTTGATGTCTCTGTCTTAACTGCTGATCAGTGGCCTATGCAATTGGCGCAAACAATCCTCTATTACACAGTTACGTCCTCTATTACACAGTTACGCAGAATAGGACAAAGCCGATGTCCTGAACAAAGTAGTAATGAGTTAACTCGGAAGGATGAGGAAGGACACGAGGGAACTTTTATACCATACATTATCCCTGGCCTTCCTGTTAACCTGTGGGGTAGAGATGTGATGATTAATATGGGAGTGTATCTTTATAGTCCTAGCAATGCAGATCCCAATCAGATGCTTAATTCAGGATTGGAAATATCGGGACAAGGTATAGCTCAGCAATCAATACCTGCCCCAAGAAATTTTTAAAAGGGGTTGGGTCATTTTTAGGGGAGGTCACTGAACAACCTGTACCCCATGCAGATCCAATAACATGGAAAGTAGACAATCCTGTGTGGGTGAATCAGTGGCCACTTTCCCTTGAAAAAATTAAAGCCGCTTAGCAGTTAGTACAGGAACAGCTGGATAACGGCAATATTGCTCCATCAAACTCACCTTGGAACTCCACTATTTTTGTTATAAAAAAGAAGTCAGGAAAATGGAGGCTTTTACAAGATCTCAGAAAAGTAAATGAAACCATGGAATTAATAGGAGCCTTACAACCTGGATTGCCTACCCCTTCTGCCATACCTAAAGATACTTTTAAAATCATACTAGATTTAGAAGACTGTTTTTATACTATTCCTCTTGCTCCTCAATATTGTAAAAGATTTGCTTTTAGTGTGCCATCAGTAAATTTTAAAGAACCTATGAAGAGGTATCATTGGCTTGTATTACCTCAATGTATGGCAAAAAGTCCGACTTTACGTCAAAAATTTGTGGCTCAAGCTGTTTTTAAAACTAGAGAGGCATATTCTTCTGTGTATGTTATTCATTATATGGATGACTTTTTACTGGATCATAAAATTGAAGGGATTTTATTAAGTGCCTTCTCACACTTATAACAAGCCTTAAAAAATCTAGGTTTAGTAATTGCACCATAAAAGGTGCAGACAGATCCACCCTATTTGTATTTGGGACATAAATTATATCCTCAGACTATAATGCCTCAAAAAATTCAATTAAGAAAAGACAACCTAAAAACTTTAAATGATTTTCAAAAGTTGTTAGGTGATATAAATTGGCTAAGAACCCATCTAAAGTTAACAACAGGGGAACTAAAACCACTTTTTGACATTTTAAAAGGAGAGGCTAATCCTTTGTCAAAAAGGGAACTTACCAAAGAAGCTCATGATGCTTTCCAAAAGATAGAATTAGCTATTGAAAAGCAGCATGTTCAATATATTGAATTTTCAAAATAATGGGGTGTATATATTTTGGCTACTGTTCACACTCCAACTGCTGTATTGTGGCAAGAAGGACCATTATTATGGTTGCACCTGCGTGTGTTTCCTGTTCGAGTTCTGACACCGTATTATGAAGCAGTGTCTAGTTTAGTTCAAATGGCTCACACAGAATCTCGTAAATATTTTGGTAGAGAGCCCTCCTTAATTGGAGTCTCTTTTACCAAACAGCAAGTAGATTGGTTATTTTAATATGTAGATTGTTGGGCAATAGCTTTTGCTCGTTATTTAGGACGTATTGATAAGCATTATCCAAAAGATTAATTACTTCAATTTGCCAATGAGCATGCTTTTGTATATCCTAAAATAATTAAACAAAAGACATTACCTCAAGTTCCACTGATGGATCTTCAAATGGAAAAGCTGTTTATGTACAAGAGGAACAAACTTTTGTTTTGCAAACCTTGCCAGCCTCAGCTCAAGTTGTAGAATTATGAGCTGGAGCTGTTGCTGCTGCTGCAGTCTTTAAAAATTTGGCTTCTACCTCTTTCAACTTGTATACTGATAGCCATTATATAGCTAAAGCTTTACAAGTGCTAGAGACTGTAACATATGTTAATACAGCTAATAAACAAATACAAGATCTATTTAAAGAGATTCAACAAAGTATTTGGAGCCATGTGCAGCCTTGTTACATAGGGCATATTATAGCTCATTCAGGGCTTCCTGGACCTTTAACTTTAGGAAATGATTTAGCAGATCTAGCCACACATTTGATTGGATTAACTCAACAAAAATTGACTCAAAATTCTCATACATTACATCATCATAATAGCAAGATCTTAAGAAAACAATTTAATATTACCAGAGAAGCCACCAAACATGTTATAAGTCATTGCTTAAAGTGTCTTGCTGCAATTGGTATACCTTTCATTAATATAAGTCATAAAACGGGCATTCCATGTAATTTCCAGGGCCAAAATCTTATAAAACGAGCCCATGGATCTCTTAAAAACCAATTGCAAAAAATATAAAAGGAGGGAGTCATATCCCCAAATATTAATCATGCTCTCTTTCTTTTAAATTTTTTGAATGTGGACACACAAGGCCGTTCTGCAGCTGATCGATTGTGGCATCCTAATACCAAAGATAATTTTGCTCAAGTAAAATGGAAAGATCCAATTACTGGATTGTGGCAGGGCCCCGACCCTGTATTAATATGGGGAAGAGGGCATGTTTGTGTTTTTCCACAGGACGCAGAGGGAGCCAGTTGGATCCCAGAGAGGCTGGTAAGGTTTGCAGTTGTTCCCCAGAAAGAAGATGTTCCCGCTGCAGACAACAGTAAACTCTGCCCTGACCTAGACTTAAAAGCTGCATTAGACCTGAGCTCCTGACCCTGCCTTTGTTTCATTCTGCTCCTGGGAGAAGACATCATGAAGAAAAACCTCTTATATAATAAACTGGACTTGACTGTTTTGCTACAAACTTCAACAAAATCAAAAGATAACTAACTGTGAAACTTTAATCTGGCTCTGGTTTTCAACAGAGCAAAATAGACTTGCTTCAGGAACTATTGGGAGGCCCTGTAACTGCCTATGTGAATTCTCCTTTTATTTTGCTGCTTGGAGATCTTAAGCTTTCAAATGGTTCTGTATGCTCGACATCCTTTTACTATGGTTCCTCTAAATGTTTCTCAGACTTGGTAATTTACACAGGGAGTCACCTGGTAGTCACTTTTGCAGTGTTACTTTGGACTTGGCTTGCCATAGGAGACGCGCTCCTATCAGTGACAACTAAAATCTGCCTAAAGGCCTTTTGGTGTGTCAAAGCTGAGCTGGTCTGCACAAGATCATATCACAGTGTCTACCCTAGCAAAGGTTGATAGTCAGAGATGGGTAAGGTTTCTCTGGGGTGTATAAATATACATGTACAAATATTGACCCCAAAATGGGGACATGAATAAAAAATATATACCTTTCGAGAGAAACAAACTAAGACAGCCACAATCTTCTGCTCCATAACTCTTAAGTTATGTCAAAAATTTTAAAATATAAAAAAGGGGGACATGTTGGAAGCCATGACTCAGCGGCCTGCTTTGATATTTAAATCTCGGCAGAGAGATGGCTCTTAGAAGGCCTTTACTAATGGCAGAGGAGAACTTGCAAGTCCATCTCCTTTTGTTTGTGACAACAGGTGGGATTGCTTGTGAGGGTTACACCTCTTCCTCAGGCTCCTTGTGCAAATTAACCTCTTGTTCTGAGATGTTTTACTGGCTAAAAGTAACTACTCAAAAAATAAAGTGGTCAGAAGGCTGGAGGCAGAGGAGTAGGCAGAGATGGGTGGCTGTCACTGCTTGCTGCAAGCAGCCTGCCATTTGCTGTGGCTGCCGAGTCTGGACCTTTAAGAAGTTTCCTGTGTTCTGTGTGTTTATTTTATTAATTTTAATCTTCACACCCAACTCAAGAACCGTTCAACTCTACCCGGCTGGCTCCAGCAGATTGGGGTTATGGTTGAGATTACGCTACATTTAGGGTTAGGGTTAGGGTTAGGGTTGGCGTTTTGGTGAGGGTTAGGGTTAGGGTTAGGGTTATGGATAGGCCAGGGTTTGTCTTAGGGTTAGGGTTAGGGTTAGTGTTGGGCCAGAGTTAGGGTTAGGGTTCGAGTTAGGGTTAGGGTCAGGGTTAGGGTTAAAATTAGGGAGAGGGTTAGGGTTAAGGTTAGGTATAGAAGGAGGGTTAGGTTTAGGGTTAGGGTTAGGATGAGGGTTATTGTTAGGTTAGGGTTAGGGTTAAGGTTAATTTATGGGTTAGGGTTAGGGTTAGGGTTAGGGTTAAAATGAGGGTTAGGGTTAGGGTTAGGATGAGGGTTAGGAATAGCATTAGGGTTAGGGTTAGGGTTAGGTTTAGGATTAGGGTTACAGTTAGTGTTAGGTTAGGTTTAGGGTTAGGGTTAGGTTACGGTTAGGGTTAGGCCAGAGTTAGGGCTAGGGTTAGTGTCAGGGTTAGGGTAACGGTTATGGTTATGGTTAGTGTTAGGGTTAGGGTTAGGGTTAGGGATAGGGTTAGGGTTAGTTTTAGGATGACAGTTAGGGTTAGGGTTAAAATGAGGGTTAGGTTTAAGGTTAGGTTTAGGGTTAGGGTTAGGATGACAGTTACTGTTATGTATAGTGTTACGGTTAGGTTTAGTTTTAGGGTTAGGGTAAAATGAGGGTTAGGTTTAGGGTTATGGTTAGGTTTAGGGTACAGGATATGCCAGAGTTAGGGTTAGGGCCCTGTTTATGGTTAGGATTACACTAGGGTTAAGGTTAGGGTAAGTTTTAGGGTTAGCGTTTTGGTGAGGGTTAGGTTTAGGGTTAGTGTTTCATTAGGGTTAGGTTTAGTGTTAGAGTTAGGGATAGGGTTATGGTTAGGTTTCAGAATAGTCCAGAGTTAGGGTGAGGGTACAGGTTAATCTCAGGATTAAGCTAGGTTTAGGTTTAGGTTTAGAGTTATGTTTACAGTTAGGGTTAGAGTTAGGGTTAGGTTTTTGGTGAGGTTTAAGGTTAGTGTTAGGGTTAGGGTGAGCGTTTTGCTGAAGGTTAGGTTTAGGGTTATAGTTAGGGTTAGAGTTACCATTTTGGTGAGGGTTAGGGGTAGAGTTATGATTAGGGTGATCGTTTTGGTGAGGGTTAGGGTTAGGTTTAGAATAAGGGTTAGGGTAAGGGTTAGGTTTAGGGTTCAGGATAGGCCACAGTTAGGGTTAGGGTCCAGATTTCGGTTAGGATTACTGTAGGGTTACTGTTAGGGTTAGTTTTAGGATTAGCATTTTGGTAAGTGTTAGGTTTAGGGTTAGGGTTTCAATAAGGTTAGGGTTAGGGTTAGTGTTACGGTTAGGATGAGGTTTAGGGTTAGGTTTAGGTTTAGGAATACGATGAAGGTTAGGTATGGCTTAAGGTTAGGGTAAGGTTAGGGTTAGGGTTAGGGTTAGGCCATATTTAGGGTTAGGGTTACCGTTAGGTTAGTGTCAGGTAGAAGGTTAGGGTAAGGGTTAGAGTTATGGTGAGGTTTAGAATTAAGGTTAGGGTTAGGGTTGGGTCAGGGTTAGGGTTAGGGTTAGAGTTTGGGATAGGCCCGGGTTAGGGTTAGGGTTAGGGTTAGGGTTAGGGTTAGGATTAGGGTTAGGATGAGTTTTAGGGTTAGGGTTAAAATGATGGTTAGGGTTCGTGTTAGTTTTAGGTTTATGGTTAGGGATAGGGTTAGATTTAGGGTTAGGGTTAGGTTTATTGTAAGGGTTAGGGTTAGGTTTAGAATGAGGGTTAGTGTTAGGGTTAAAATGAAGGTTAGGTTTAGGGTTAGGGTTAGGGTTAGAATGAGATTTAGTGTTAGTGTTAGGATTAGGATGAGGGTGAGAGTTAGGGTTAGGGTTAGGGTTAGCATTTTGATGAGGGTTAGGTTTAGGGTAAGGGTTAGGTTTAGTTTTAGGGTTCAGGATAGGCCAGAGATAGGATTAGGTTCTGGGGTATAGTTAGGATTACACTAGGATTAGGGTTTGAATTAGTTTTAGGGTTAGGGTAAGGATGACAGTTAGGGTTAGTGTTAGGGGTAGGGTTAGGTTTAGGCCAGAGTTTGGGTTATGGTTAGGGTTAGGTTTAGGTTTAGGGTTAGGATATGGGTTAGGGTTAGGTTTAGGTTTAGGGGTTAGGGTTAGGGTTAGGTTTTGGGTGAGATTTAGGATGAGGTTTAGGTTTAATTTAGGGTTAGGGTTAGGATAAGGTTTAGGGTTAGGGTTAGGGTTAGGTTTAGTGATAGGGTTAAGGTTAGGGTTAGGGTTAGGGTTAAGGATAGGCCAGAGTTAGGATTAGGGTTAGGAATAGGGTTAGGGTTATAGGTAGGTTTAGGTTTAGGTTTAGGGTTAGGGTTAGGGTTAGGATTAGGGTTAGGATTAGGTTTAGGATGAGGGTTAGTGTTAGGTTTAGGTTTCGTTTTTGGGTTAGTCTTGGTTAGGGTTAGGGTTAAGGTTAGAGTTAGGGTTCGGTTTAGGTTTAGGTTTAGGGCTAGGGTTAAAATGAGGGTTATGGGTATGGTTAGGTTTAGGGTTAGGGTTAGGTTTAGGGTTACGGTTAGGATTAAGGTTAGGTTTATGTTTAGGGTTAGGCTTAGGGTTAGAATGAGGGTTAGGATTAGGGTTAGGTTTAGGGTTGAGGATAGGCCAGAGTTAGTGGTAGGGTCCTGGTTATGTTTAGGATTAGACTAGGGTTAGTGTTAAGTTACGTTTTAAGGTTATCGTTTTGGTATGGGTTAGGTTTAGTGTTAGGGTTTCAATAGGGTTAGGGTTAGGGTTAGAGTTAGGGTTAGGCTTAGGATGAGGTTTAGGGTTAGGGTTAGGGTTAGCATGAGGGTTAGGGGTCAGGCAAGAGTTAGGGTTAGGTTCAGGGTTATGGTTAGAATTACGCTAGGGTTAGTGTTAGGATTAGGGTTAGGGTTTGGGTCAGCGTTTTGTTGAGGGTGAGTGTTAGAGTTAGGGTTAGGATTATGTTTAGGGTTAGGGTTAGGATGAGGGTTAGGTTTAAGGTTAGGGTTAGGGTTAAAATGAGGGTTTGAGTTAGGGTTAGGTTTAGGGTTAGGATAAGGGTTACGGTTAGGGTAAGTGTTAGGATGAGGCTTAGGGTTAGTTTTAGGGTTATGGTTATGGTCAGGTTTAGGTTTAAGGTTAGGGTTAGTGTTAAGGTTTGGGTTAGAGTTAGGCAGAATTAGGGTTAGCGTTAGGGTTAGGGTTAGGGTTTGGTTTAGGGATAGTGTTATGGTTAGGGTTAGGATGAGGTTTAGGGTTAGGGTTAGATTTAGGTTTAGGGTTAGGAGGAGGATTAGGGTTAGATTTAGTTTTAGGGTCAGGTTAGGGATAGTGTTAGTGTAAGGCCAGCGTTTGGGTTAGGGTTAAGTGTAGAGTTAGGGATAAGATTAGAGTTAGGGTTAGGGTTAGGGTTAGGGTTAGGGTTAGGGATAAGCCAGGGTTAGGGTTAGGTTAGGGTTAGGGTTTGGATGAGGTTTAGATTAAGGGTTAAAATGAGGGTTAGGGTTAGGGTTAGGGTTCTGGTTAGGGTTAGGATTAGAATGAGGGTTATGGTTAGGCCAGAGTTAGGGTTAGGGTTAGGTTTTGGGTTAGGGTTAAAGTTAGTGTTAGGCCAGAGTTAGAGTTAGGATTAGGGTTAGGGTTAGGGTTAGGGTTAGGTGTTGGGTTAGGGTTAGGGATAGGCTAGAGTTAGGGTTAGTGTTAAAGTTAGGTTTATAATGAGGGTTAAGTTTAGGGTTAGGTTTAGGGTTAGGATAAGGATTACAGTTAGGGTTAGAGTTAGGTTAGGGTTAAGGTTATGGTTAAGTTTAGGGTTAGGGTCATGGTTAGCGTTAGGGTTTAGGTTAGAGTTAGGGTTAGGGTTAGAATGAGGGTTATGGTTACATTTAGGTTTAGGGTTAGTGTTAGGTAAGGGTGAAAGTTGGGGTTACATTTAGGGTTGGGTTTAGGGCAGAGTTAGGGTTAGGGTTAGGCTTATGGTTATGGTTAGGTTTAGGGTTTGGGTCAGGATTAGTGTTAGGGTTAGGGTTAGGTTTAGTGTTAGGGTTAGGTTAGGTTTAGGGTTAGGATTAGGGTTAGGGTTAGGATTAGGGTTAGGGTTAGGATTAGGGTTAGGGTTAGGATGAGGTTTAGGGTTAATATTATGGTTTGTGTTAGGTTTAGGTTTAGGGTTAGGGTTAGGTTTAGCTTTAGGTTTACTGTTTGGATTAGGGTTAGGTTTAGGCCAGAGATAGAGTTAGTGTTAGAGTTAGAGTTAGGGTTAGAGTTAGGTTTACATTTAGGGTTAGGGTTAGGGTTAGGATGAAGGTTAAGGTTAGGGATAAAATGAGGTTTTGGTTTAGGGTCAGGATTAGGGTAAGTCTTACGGTTACGTTTCAGGATAGGCCAGAGTTAGGGTGAGAGTCCGGGTTATGGTTAGGATTACCCTAGGTTTAGGGTTAGGGTTAGGGTTAGGGTTTGTGTTTTGGTGAGGGTTATGGTTACAGTTAGGGTTAGGGTTGGTATTTTGGTGAGGATTAGGTTTAGGGTTAGTGTTAGGGGTAAGGTTAGGGATATTGATAGGCCAGGGTTTGGGTTAGGGTTAGGGTTAGGGTTAGAGTTAGGGTTAGGGTTAGAGTTAGGGTTAGAGTTTTTGTTAGGGTTAGCTTAAGGGTTAGGGTTAGGGTTAAGTTTAGGATGAGGGTTAGGGTTAGGGTTAAAATGAGGGTTATGTTTAGGGTTAGGGTTTGGGTTAGTCTTTGTCTTAGGGTTAGCGTTAAGTTTAGGGTTAGGGTTAAATTTAGGGTTAGGTTTAGAGTTAAGTTTAGAATGAGGGTTAGGGTTAGGGTTAGTGTTCAGGATAGGCTAGAGTTTGAGCGAGGGACCGGGTTATGTTAAAGATTATGCTAGGATTAGGGTTAGAGTTAGGGTTAAAGTTAGGGTTAGGGTTAGGGATAGGCCATGGTTTAGTTAGGGTAGGGGTAGGATGAGGGTTAGGGTTAGGATTAAAATGAGGGTTAGGGTTAGGGTTGGGTTTAGTTTTAGGGTTAGAGTTAGGGATAGGCCAGTTTTAGGTTTAGGTTTAGGTTTAGGTTTAGTTTTAGGTTTAGTGTTTGGATTAGGGTTAGGTTTAGGCCAGAGATAGAGTTAGAGTTAGGGTTAGGGTTAGAGTTAGGTTTACTTTAAGGGTTAGGATTAGGGTTAGGGTTATGTTTAGAATGATGGTTACCCTATTGAAACACTAACCGTAAGCCTAACCCTCACCAAAACTCTACCCCTAAAACTTACCCTAACCTTAACCCTAGTGTAATCCTAACCATAAACTGGACCCTAACCCTAACTCTGTCCTATCCTGAACCCTAACCATAACCCTAACAGTAAACCTAAACCTAACGCTAACCCTGACCCTAACTCTAATCCTAAACCTAACCCTCATCCTAAACCTAACCCTAACCATAATCCTAGCCCTAACCCTAACCCTAACCCTAACCCTCATCTTAAACCAAAACCTAAACCTAAACCTCATTCTAAATCTAACCGTAACACTCATTTTATCCCTAACGCTATCCTTCATCCTTACCTTAACCCTAAACCTAACCCTCATTTTATCCTGAACCCTAACCCTAACCCTAACCCTAACACTCATTTTATCCCTAACTATAACCTTCATCCTTACCTTATCCCTAAAAATAACTCTCATTTTATCCCTAACCTTAACCCTAACTCTAACCCTAAAATTAACTCTGTCTTAACCCTAACCCTCATCCAAACACTAAACCTAACACTAACCCTAAACCCAAACCTAACCTAACCCTATCCTTAATGCTAACCCTAACCCTAACCTAACGCTAACCCTATCCCTAAACCTAAACCTCATCCTAAACCTAACCCTAACCCTAAGCAGAACCCAAACCCGAACCCGAACTCTAACCCTCATTTTAACCCTAACCCTAAACCACATCCTAACCTACACCTAAACCCTAATTCTAAGCTAAGCCTTACCCTAACCCTAACTCTAACCCTAACCGTCATCAAAAAGCTAATCCTAAAATTTACCATAACCTTAACCCTAGTGTAATCCAACCCATAAAAAGGACCTTAACCTTAATTCTGGCCTATCCTGAACGATAACCCTAACCCTAACCCTACACCTACCCTGACCAAACCCTAACCCTAAACCTAAAACTAACCCTAACCCTCATCCCAATCCTAACCCTAATCCTAACCCTAACCCTAATCCTAACCCTAACCCTAACACTAAACCTAAACCTAACCCTCATTTTCACTGAAACACTTACCCTCATCCTAACCCTAACCCTAACCCTAACCCTAATTCTAAACCTAACTCTAACGTTAACCCTAACTCTGGCTTATCCTTATCCCTAATCCTAACCCTAACCCTAACCCTAACTCTAAACCTAAACCTCATCCTAACACTAACCCTAACCATTACCATAACCTTAACCAAAAGCTAACCCTAACCCTGAATATAACCCTAACACTAACCCTAACCGTAACTCTGGCCTAAACCTAAACCTGACCCTAACTGTAACCCTATCCCTAACCCTAACCCTAACCCTAAACCAAACCCTATCCACAACCCTAACCCTAACCCTACCCCTGACTCTGGCCTTACCCTACACCTAACCCTAACCCTAAACCTAAACTTAACCATCATTTTAACCATAAAACTGACCCTCATCCTAACCCTATCACTAACCCTCATACTAAGCCTAACTCTATTGCTAACCCTAACTTTGGCCTATACCTAACCCTAACCCTAACCCTAACCCTAATCCTAACCCCAACCGTATCCCTAACCCTAAACCCAACACTAACCCTAACCCTAACCCTAACCTTGACCCAAACCTAACCCTAACCTAACCCTAACCCTAAACTAACTCTGGCCTATACCTAACCCTAACCATGAACCTAACCCTAACACTAACCCTAACCTTCATCCTAACCCTAACCCTAACCCTAAAACTCAACCTAACCCTAAATATAACCCTAACACTAACCCTCATTTTAACCGTAAAACTAAACCTAACCCTCATCCTAAACCTAACCATAATCCTAAACCTAACGCTAACCCTAACTCTAACCCTAACCCTAACCCTCATCCTAACTCTAACCCTAACCCTAACCTAGCCCTAACCCTAAACCTAACTCTAACCCTAACCCTCCCAAAAAGTTAACCTTAACCCTAACTCTCATTCTAAGCTTAACCCTAAACCTGACCCTAAACCTATCCCAAACCAAAACCCTAACCCCATTTTAAACTTAACTCTAAACCTCATCCTAACCCTAAACCTAACCCTAACCAAACCCTAACCCTAACCCTAACTCTAACCCTAACCCTAACCCTAAACATAACCATAACCCTGACCTTAACCCTAACTCTGGCCTATCCTTAAAACTAAACTTAACCCTAACGCTAACCCTAACAAAACCGTAGCCCGAACACTAACCCTGACCCTAACCCTAACTCTAACCTTAACCTAGCCCTAACCTTAACACTAACCCTAACCCTAACCTAAACCTAACCCTAACCCTAACTGTAAACCTCATTCTAACCCTAACTGTAACCTTAACACTCATTATAAAGTTAACTCTCATGCTAACCCTAACTCTGGCCTATCCCTAACCCTAACCCAAACCATAACCCAAGCCCTAACACTAACTCTGACCTAACCCTAAACCTAACCCTAACCCTACCCCTAAACCTAAACCTAAGCCTTACCCTAACCCTAACCGTAAACTTAACCATAAACCTAACCCTATCCGTAACCCTAACACTAACTGTAACCCTAAACTTAAACCTACCCCTAACCCTCATCCTAACCCTAACCCTAACTATAATCGTAACCCTAACCCTAAATCTAACTCTAACCCTAACACTCATCCTAACCCTAACTATAATCCTAAACCTAACCCTATCTCTTACCCAAACCCTAACCCTAACCCTAAA
Organism: Rhombomys opimus; assembly: GCA_010120015.1. NCBI lineage: Eukaryota > Metazoa > Chordata > Mammalia > Rodentia > Muridae > Rhombomys > Rhombomys opimus. The sequence goes on from REGO01000564.1 coordinate 707,594, forward strand.
CCTAAAAATCATTCTAACCCTAACTGTAACCCAAACCCTAACCCTTATCCTAACGTTTGCTTATCCCTAACCTTAACCCTAACCCTGACCCTAAACCTAACCCTATCTCTGGCCTAACCCTAACTTTAATTACTGACCCTGACCTAACCCTAACCTTAACTCTAAACCTCATCCTAACCCTAACCCTAACCTTAATCCTCATTATAAACCTAACTCTAAAGCTAATCCTAACTCTGCCTATCCCTAAACCTAAGCCATACCATAACCCAAACCCTAACACTAACTCTGACCTAACGCTAAAACTAACCCTAACCCTACCCCTAAACTTAAACCTAACCTAACCCTAAACCTAACCCTAACCCTAACCCTAACCATAAACTTAACCGTAAACCTAACCCTATCCCTAACCCTGACACTAACAGTAACCCTAACCTTAACCCTACCCCCAAACCTCATCCTAACCCTAACCCTAACTATAATCGTAACCCTAACCCTAAACCTAACTCTAACCCTAACCCTCACCCTAACCATAAATATAATCCTAACCCTAACCCCAACCCTAATTCTAACCCAAACCCTAACCCTAACCCTAAACCTAACAATCATTCTAACCCTACCCTAACACTAACACTAACCCTAACCCTTATCCTAACGTTTGCTTATCCCTAAACTTAACCCTAACCCTGACTCTAAACCTAACCCTAACCGTAACCCTAACTCTGGCCTAACCGTAACCTTAACTCCTGACCCTAACCCTAAAACTAACCCTAACTTAACCATAACCTTAACTCTAAACCTAACCCTAACCTAACCCTAACCCTAACTCTAAACCTCATCCTAACCCTAACCCTAACCCTTACCTTAATCCTCATTATAAACCTAACTCTAAAGCTAATCCTAACTCTGGCCTATCCCTAACCCTAAGCCATACCATAACCCAAACCATAACACTAACTCTGACCTAACGCTAAACCTAACCTAATCCTAAACCTAAACCTAACCCTAACCCTAACTGTAAAGTTAACCGTAAACCTAACACTAAACCTAACCCTAACACTAACAGTAACCCTAACCTTAACCCTACCACTAACCCTCATACTAACCCTAACCCTAACTATAATCGTAACCCTAACTCTAAACCTAACTCTAACCCTAACCCTCATCCTAACCCTAAGTATAATCCTAACCCTAAC
>REGO01000564.1:709008-726070 GCA_010120015.1 Rhombomys opimus
ATCCTAACCCTAAGTATAATCCTAACCCTAACCCTAACCCTAAACCTAAACCTAACAATCATTCTAACCATAGCCCTAACCTTAACCCTAACCCTTACCCTAATGTTTGCTTATCCCTAAAATTAACCCTAACCCTGACCCTAAACCTAAACCTAACCCTAACCCTAACCCTAACCCTAACCCTAACTCTGGCCTAACCCTAAACTTAACTCCTGACCCTAACCCTAAACCTTACCCTAACTTAACCCTAACCTTAACTCTAAACATAACCCTAAACTAACCCTAACCCTAACTCTAAACCTCATCCTAACCTTAATCCTCATTATAAACCTAAGTCTAAAACTAACCCTAACTCTGGCCTATCCCTAACCCTATTCCAAATCATAAACCTAATCCTAACACTAACTCTGGCCTAATGCTTACCTTAACCCTAACCCTAACCCTAAACCTAAACCTAACCTAACATTAATCCTAACCCAACCCTAACCCTAACCTTAACTCTAACGCTAACCCTTATTGTAACCCTAAACCTAACCCTAACCGTAATCAAACCCTAACCATAACCTATCCCTAACACTAACCCTAACCCTAACCATAACACTAACACTGACCGAAACCTAACCCTAACCAAAACCATAACCATAACCCTAACCCCAACTCTGGTATAACCCTAACCCTAACAGTAACCCTTACTTTAACCCTAATCTAACCCTAACCCTAACCATAAACATAACCCTAACCCTAACCCTAACTCTCATTCTAACATTAATCCTAACCCTAACCCTCATCTGAACCCTTACACTAACACTAACCATAACTCTCATTCTAAACCTAACCCTGATCTTAACCCTCATTTTAACCATTTACCTAAACCTCATTCCAACCCTAACACTAACCCTAACCCTAACCATGACCCTATCCCTAACCCTAAACCTAAGCTTCTAACCTTAACACTGCCTATCCACCACATGACCCTAACCCTAACCCTAACACTAACCCTAACCTAAAGCTAAACCTAACCCTAACCCTAACCTTAACGCTAACCCTAACCCTCATTTTAAACCTAACCCTAACTGTAACTCTAACATTAACCCAACCCCGAACCTTAACCCTAACCCTAACCCTGACTCTGGCCTAAACCTAAACCAAAGCCAAACCCTAACCCAAACCCTAACACTAACCCTAAACCTAACCTCACCCTAACCCTAACCCTAAAGCTAAACCTAACCCTAACCCTAACCATAAACCTAACCCTAACCTTTACCCTAACCCTAACCCTAACCATCATCCTAACCCTAAACCTAGCTATATTGCTAACTATAAACCGAACCCAAACTCTAACCGTAACCGTAACCCTAACCCTAAAACTAAATCTATCCCTAAACCTAAGCTTCATTCTAAACCTAAACTTACCCTAACTCTAACCCTAAACCTAGCCCTAACCCTCATTTTAACCCTAACCCTAACCGTAACCCTAACCATTAACCAAACCATAATCTTAACCCTAAACCTAACCCGAACTCTAATTCATGCCTAACCCTAAATCAAAGCCTAAACCTAACCCTAACCCTAACTCTGGCCTAACCCTAACCAAAACCCTCACCTTAACCCTAAACCTAACCTCACTCTAACCCTAAACCTAACCGTAACCCTGATCCTAACCCTAAACCTAACCCTCATCCTGAACCTAAACCTAACCCTAAACCTAACCCTCATTTTAAACCTAACCCTAACCCTCATCCTAAGCCTAACCCTAACCCTCATCCTAATCCTAAACCTAACTATAATTTGAACCCTAACCCTAACCCTAAGTCTAACCCTAACCCTAATCCTAAAACTAACCCTAACCCTAACCCTCATTCTAACCCTAACCCTAACTCTAACCATAACTTTAACTCTAAACCTAACCTGAAACCTTACCCTCATTTTAAACCTTACCCTAAAACTCATCCTAACCCTAACTGCAACCCTAATCCAACCCTAACCTTGACACTCATTTGAACCCTAACACTAACCCTAAACCTAACCCTAACCCTTACCATAACGTTTACTTATCCCTAACCCTAACCCTCATCCAAACGCTAAACCTAACCCAAAACTGAACCCTAACGGTGATCCTGACCCTAACCCTAACCATAACACTAACCCTAACCTTAACCCTAATGCTAACCCTAACTCTGGCCGAACCCTAACCCTGACCCTAACCCTAACCCTAACCCTAAACTAACCCTAACCTTAACGCTAACCATAACCCTAACATAACCCTAACCCTAACTGTAAACCTCATCCTAACCCTAACCCTAACCCTAATCTTAACCCTCATTATAAACCTAACTGTAACGCTAACCCTAACTCTATCCTATCCCTAACCCTATCCCAAAACATAACCGAAAACCTAATACTAACACGGGCCTAACTCTAAACCTAAAACTAACCCTAACCCTAAACCTAACCTAACCCTAAACCTAACCCTAATCCTAACCGTAAACTTAACCGTAAACCGAACCCTAACCCTAAACCTAACCCTAACTCTAATAATAACACTAACCCTCATCCTAACCCTAACCCTTATCCTAAACCTAAAACTAACCCCAACCCTCATTTTAACCCTAACCATAACTCTAAACTTAAACCTACACCTAAGCCTCATCCTAACCTTGACCCTAACTATAATCGTAACACTAACCCTATACCTAATTCTAACCCTAACCCTCAACCTAACCCTAATTATAATCCTAACCCTAACCCTAACCCTAACTCTAACCCTAACCCTAAAACTAACCCAAACCATAAACCTAACAATCATTATAACCCTAACCATAAGCCTAAACCTAACCCTTTCCCTAACATTTGCTTATCCCTAACCTTAACCCTAACCCTGACCCTAAACCAAACCCTAAACCTAAACCTAACCCTAACCCTAACACTAACTCTGGCCTAACCCTTACCCTAACCCTTACCCTAACCCTAACCCTCACCTAACCCTAACTATAATCCTAACCATAACTTTAACCCTAACTCTAACCCTAACCCTAAAACTAACTCAAACCCTAACCCTAACAATCAACTAACCCTAACCCTATTTCTAACCATAACATTAACGATAACCCTAACCTGAAACCTATACCTCATTTAAACCTAAAACTAACCCTCATCCAAACCCTAAACCTAACTATAATCCTAACCCTAATCCTAACACTAAAACTCACCCTAACCCTAAACCTAAACCTAACCCTAATCTAAACCTAAGCCTAACACTCATCTGAACCCTAACCCTAACAGTAACCCCAACCCTCATTCTAACCCTAACCCTAACCCTCACCCTAACCCTAACCCTCATCTTAACCCTAACCCTAACCATAACGCTAAATCTCATCCTAACCCTAAAACTAACTATAATCCTAACCCTAACCCTAAACCTAACTCTAACATTAACTTTCATCCTAAAACTAACACTGACCCTAAACCTCATGCTAACCCTAACCCTAACCCTAAACCTAAACCTAACTCTAACCGGAACCAGAACATGAACCCTCATTTAACAATCAACCTAAACCTCATTGTAACCATAACCCTAACCTTACCCTAACCCTAACCTAAGCCTAAACCTAACCCTATCCCTAACCCTTAACGAAACGCTAACCCTAACCCTAACACTAACTCTGACCCTACCGTAATCCTAACCATAACCCGGATAGTAACCCTAACTCTACCCCTAACCCTAAACCCTTTGAAACACTAACCCTTAACCTAACCCTCACCAAAATGCTAACTATAAAATTTAACCTAACCTTAACCCTAGTGTAATCCTAACCATAAACTAGACCCTAACCATAACTCTGGCCAATCCAGAACTCTAAACCTAACACTAAACCTAACACTAACCCTAACAAAAACCCTCATTTTAAACCTAAACCTAAACCTCAACCTAACCTTACCCCTAACCCTAAACCTAACCCTAACCCTAAACCTCATCCTAAACCTAACCCTAACACTGAAGCTAAACCTAACCTTCATTTTAACCCTAACCCTAACCCTAACCCTCATCTTAACCCTAACACTAATTCTAACACTAACCCTAACCCTAACTCTAACCATAACCCTCATCAAACCCTAACCTTAATCCTAACCCTAACCCTAACTCTAACCTAACCCTAACCCTAACCCTAACCCTAACCCTAACGCTAATGCTAACTCTAACCCTAACCCTGGCCTATCCCTAAACCTAACCCTAACCCTAACCCTAGCGTAATCCTAACCATAACCCGGTCCCTCACCCTAACTGAACCCTAAACCTAACCCTCAACCTAACCCTAAACCCATCCTAACCCTAACACTAACCTTAACCATAACCCTATTGAAACCCTAAACTTAAACCTAACACTCAAAATAACGCTAATTCTAAAACTAACACTAACCATAATCCTATTGTAATCCTAAACGTAACCAGGACCCTACCTCTAACTCTGGCCTATCATGAACCATAAACCTGACCCTAACCTTAACCCTAAACCTCATTCTAACCCTAAACCTAACCCTAAACATAAGCCTAACACTAAACCTAACCCTGAACCGTAAACCTAACCTGGAAACCTAACCCTAACCCTAAACCTACCCGTAAACCTAACCCTAACCCTAACTCTAGCCTATCCCTAAACTAACCCTAACCCTAACACTAACCCTAACTCTAACCGTAACCCTAACCCAAACACTAACCCTAACCCTAACCCAAACCGAAACCCTAATTCTAACCTTAACACTAACCCAAACCTTAACTCTGGCCTAAACCTAATCGTAACCCTAACTCTAACCGTAACCCTAACCCTAATCCTCATGTTTTTCCTAACCCACATTTGAACCCTAACCTTAAACCTGAAGTGAAACCTAATCTTAACCCTAACCCTTCCCCAAACACTAACCCTAACCCTAGCTCTGGCCTAACCATAACCCTAACCCTAATCCTAAACCTAACCCTAATCCTGGCCTATCCCTAACCCTAACCTTAACCCTAAACCTAACCCAAAAATAAACCTAACCCTAACACTAAACCTCATCCTAACCCTAACACTAACCTTAACCCTAAAAATATTGCAAACCTAACCCTAAAACTAACCCTCACCAAAACACTAACCCTAACCCTAACCCCAATGCTAACCCTAACTCGAAACCTATCTCTACCCTAACCCTAACCCTAACCTTCATACTAACTGTAACCCTAACCCTAATCCTAACCCTAACCCTAACTCTAAACCTAACTCTAAATGTAACCCTAAACCTAACCCTAACCCTAAATCTAAACCTAACCCTCATCCTAACCTAACCCTAACCCTAGCCATAGCCCTCATTTTAACCCTAACTCTAAACCTAAACCTAACTCTAACATTTACCCTAAACCTTATTCTAAAGCTATTTCTAACCGTAATCCTAACTCTAACCCTAACACTAACACTAAAGGTATCCCTAACCCTAATGCTAACCCTAACCCTAACCCTAACGCTCATTATAAAGCTAAGTCTAACCATAACACTAACTCTAACACTAACCCTAACACTAAATTTAATCCTAACCCTAATGCTAACACTAACCATGACCCTAACCCTAAACCTAACAATAACGCTAACCCTAACCCTCATCCTAACCCTAACCATAAAACTCATTCTAAAGCTAATTCTGACCATAACCATAACTCTAACCCTAACACTAACACTAACACTAAAGGTATCCCTAACCCTAACGCTAACACTAACAGTAACAATAACCCTAACCCTAAACCTAACATTAACCCCAACCCTCATCCTAACCCTAACCCTAACAATAACTCTCATTCTAAAGCTAACTCTAACCATAAACCTAACTCTAACCCTAAACATAATCATAAACCTTACCCTAACCCTAACCCTAACCCTAAACCTAACCCTCATTCTAACCCTAACCCTAACCCTAAAGCTAACCCTCATTCTGACCCTAAATCTAACCCTAGCCATAACCCTCATTTTAATCCTAACTCTAACCCTAAACCTAACTCTAACCCTAACCCTGAACCTAACCCTCATCTAAAGCTAACTTTAACCATAAAACTAACTCTAACCCTAACTCTAACCCTACCCCTAACCCTAAACCTAACTCTCAACCTAAACCTAACCCTAAATCTAACCCTAACCCTAACACTCATTATAACACTAAACCTAACTCTAACGCTAACCATCATTATAATCCAAACTCTGATATTAACCCTCATTCTAAAGCTAACTCTAACAATAACACTAACTCTAACCCTAACCCTAAACCTAACTCTGGCCTAACCCTAACCTTAACTCTAAACCTAACCCTAACCTAACCCTAACCCTAAATCTCATCCTAACCCTAACCCTAACCCTAACCTTAATCATCATTATAAACCTAAGTCTAAAACTAACCCTAACTCTGGCCTATCTCTAACCCTATCCCAAATCATAACCCTAATCCTAACACTAACTCTGGCCGAATGCTAACCCTAACCCTAACCCTAACCCTAAACCTAAACCTAAACCTAAACCTAACCTAACATTAATCCTAACCCTAAACATAACCATAACCCTAAACCTAACCCAAAATGTATACCTCATCATAAACCTAACCCTACCCTAACCCTAACCTAAACCCTCATTATAAAGTTAATTCTAACGCTAACCCTAACTCTGGCCTATCCCTAACCCTAAACCAAACCATAAACAAAAACCTAACACTAACTCTGACCTAACGCTAAACTTAACCCTACCCCTACCCCTAAACCTAAAGCTAACCTAACCCTAAACCTAAACCTAACCCTAACCGTAAACTTAACCTTAAACCAAACCCTAACCCTAACCCTAACCCTAACACTAACAGTAACAATAACCCTAACCTTAACCCTACCCCTAAACCTCATCCTAACCCTAACCCTAACTATAATCCTAACCCTAACCCTAAATCTAACTCTAACCCTAACCCTCATCATAACCCTAAGTATAATCCTAACCCTAACCTTAACCCTAACTCTAACCAAAACCCTTACCCTAACCCCAAACCTAACAATTATTCTAACCGTAACCCTAAACCTTATCCTAATGTTTGCTTATCCCTAACCTTAACCCTAACCCTGACCCTAAACCTAACCCTAACCCTACCCTAACTCTGGCCTAACCCTAACTTTAACTCCGGACCCTAACCCTAACCCTTACCCTAACTTAACCCTAACCTTAACTCTAAACCTAAAACTAACCCTAACTCTAAACCTCATCCTAACACTAACCCTAACCCTAACCTTAACCCTCATTATAAACCTAAGTCTAAATCTAACCCTAACTCTGGCCTATCCCTAACCCTATCCCAAATCATAAACCTAATCCTAACACTAACTCTGGCCTAATGCTAACCCTAACCTTAACCCTAAACCTAAACCTAAACCTAACCTAACATTAATCCTAACCCTAATCCTAACCCGAACACTAAATCTCATCCTAACCCTAACCCTAACCCTAATCTTAAACCTAACCCTAACTCTAACGCTAACCCTTATCATAACCCTAACCCTAATCATAACCCTAACCCTAATCATAACCCTAACCCTAACCTATCCCTAACACTAACCCTAACCCTAACCATAACACTAACACTAACACTGACCGAAACCTAATCCTAACCAAAACCATAACCGTAAACCTAACCCTAACTCTGGTCTAACCCTAACCCTAACCTTAACCCTAAAATTAACCCTAGCCTAACCCTAAACCTAAACATAACCCTAAACCTAACCCTAACCTTAACATAACATGAACCCTAACCCTAACCTTAATCTGAACCCTATCGCTCATCCTAACCCTAACCCTAACCCTAAACCTAACCCTAATCCTAACCCTAAACCTAAGCCAATAACTAAACCTAAACCTACTGTAGTCCTAACCCTAACCCTAAACCTAACTCTAACCCTAGGCCTAATCCTAACTCTTACATTAACCCGAAACCAAACCCTAGCCTATCACTAACCCTAACTTTACCCCTAACAGTAATGCTAACCCTAACACTCACCAAAATACTGACCCTATCCCTAACTGTAACCATAACCCTCAACAAAACGCTAACCCTAAACCTAACCCTAAACCTTACCATAAGGTAATCCTAACCATAACCCGGACCCTCACCCTTACTCTGGCCTATCCTGAACCATAACCCTAAACGTAACTAACCCTAAACCTAACACTCAACAAAATGCTAACCCAAAAACTAACCCTAATCCTAACCCTAACCCTAAACCTAACCCTCATTTTAACTCTAAGCCGAACCCTCATCCTAACCCTAACCCTAACCCTAACTCTGGCCTAACCCTAACCCTACCCTGCCCTATCCCTAAACCTAACCCTAATCCTGACCTTAACACTAACGTTAACCGTAACCCTCACCAAATGCTAACCCTAACCATAACTATAACCCCAACCCTCACCAAAACTTTAAACCTAACCCTAACCTTCACCCTAACACTAGCGTAATCCTAACCAGAACCCAACCCTCACCCTAAATCTGTCCTATCCTGAACCCTAAACCTAACCCTAACCCTGACCCTCATTCTAAACATAACCCTAACCAAACCCTAACCCTAACCCTACATCTAACCCTAACCCTAAGCCAAAGACTAATCCTAAACCTAAACCTAACCCTACCACTAACCCTCATCCTAAATCTAACCTTAACCCTAACCCTAATACTAATCCTAAACCTAACCCTAACACAAACCCTAAGTGAAAAACTAACCCTAACCTCACTCTAAACTTAACCCTAACCCTCATTCTAAACTTAACCCTAATCCTAGCCCTAACCCTAAACCTAACCTTAACCCTAATACTAACCTTAAATCTAACCCTCATCCAAACCCTAACCCTAATATTAACCCTAACCCTAACCCTACCTCTGGCCTTACCATAACCCTAACCCTAAGCCTAACCCTAAACCTACCCCTCATTTTGACCTAACCCTAACCCTCATCCTAACCCAAACCCTAACCCTAACCCTAACCCTAACCCTAACCCTAGCATAATCCTAACCATAACCCGGTCCCTCACCCTAACTCTGGACTACCCTGAACCCTAAACCTAACCCTAACCCTCATTCTAAACTTAACCCTAAACCTAATCCTAAAATTAATCCTAACCCAACCCTAAGTCAAAGACTAACCCTAACCCTAACCCTAACCCTAACCCTCATTTTAACCCTAACCCTAACCCTCATCCTAACATTAATCCTAAACCCTAAACCTATCCCTAACCCAAACGCTAAACATAAGCCTAACCCTAAACCTAACCCTAACTCTGGCCTATCCCTAACCTTAATCCTAACCCTAACCCTAAACCTAACCCTAACACTAAACCTAACCCTCACCAAAACGCTAACCCTAACACTAACCCTAGCGTAATCCTAAACATAACCCGGTTCCTGACCCTAACTCTGGCTTATCCTGAACCCTAAACCTAACCCGAACACTAATGCTAACCCTCATTCTAAACTTAACCCTAACCCTCATTCTAAACTTAACCCTAACCCTGACCCTAAACCTAACACTAATCCTAACCCTACACCTAAGCCAATAACTAAACCTAAACCTACTGTAGTCCTAACCCTAACCCTAAACCTAATGCTAACCCTAGGCCTAATCCTAACTCTTACATTAACCCTAAACCAAACCCTGGCCTATCCCTAAATCTAACTTTACTCCTAACAATAATGCTAACCGTAACCCTCACCAAAATGCTAACCTTAACCCTAACTGTAACCATAACCCTCAACAAAAGGCTAACCCTAAACCTAACCCTAAACCTTACCCTAGGGTAATCCGAACCATAACCCGGACCCTCACCCCTACTCTGGCCTATCCTGAACCATAACCCTAAACCTAACTAACCCTAAAACTAACCCTCACCAAAACACTAACCCAAACACTAACATTATCCTAACCCTAACCCTAACCCTAACCCTCATTTTAACTCTAACCCTAACCCTCATCCTAACCCTAACACTAAACCTAAACCACACCCAAATTCTAACAATAAAACCAACCCTAACCTTAACTCTAGTGTAATCCTACCCATGAAAGGACCCTAACCCTAACTCTGGCCTATCTGAACACTAAAACTAACCCAAACCCTAAACCTAACCCTAACCCTAAAACTAACCCTCATTTTACCCCTAACCCTAACCCTAAACCTACCCCTAACCCTCATCCTACCCCTAACCCTAACCATAATCTTAACCCTAAACCTAAGCCTAAACCTAACTCTAACGCTAACCCTCATCCTAACCCTAACCCTGATCCTAACCCTAACCCTAACCCTCATTCTAAACCTAACCCTAATTCTAACCCTAACCCTAACCCTAAACCTAAACCTAACACTCATTTTAACGGTAAACCTAACCCTAACACTAACCCTAACCCTACCCATAACACTCATTCTAAACCTAATTCTAAACCTAATTCTGGCCTATCCCTAACCCTAACCCTAACCCTAACACTAACCCTGACCCAAACCCTAACCCAAACCCAAACCCTAATCCTAATCCTAACCCTAACCCTAACACTAACCCTAACCCTAACCCTAACCTTAACCCTAACCTAACCCTAAACCTAACCCTCATTCTAAACATAACCCTGAATCTAACCCTAACCCTAACTCTGGCATAATCCTAACCCTAACCCTAACTGTGGCCTAACCAGAACCGTAACCATGGCCTATCACTAGCCCTAAACCTAAACCTAACCCTAAACCTAACCCTAACCCTCATTCTAACCATAACCCTAACTCTAACCATAAACTTGACCCTAACCCTAACTGGAAACCTAACCCTCATTTTAACCCTAACTCTAACCCTAACCGTAACCCTAACCCTAATGCTAAACCTAACTCTAACCATAACCCTAAGCCCAACACTAAACCTAAAAATAAACCTAACGTAAACCCTAACCCTAACCTAATCCTAAACCTAACCCTAATCCTAAACCAAAACTTAAACCTAACCCTAACCCTAAACCTCATCCTAAACCTAAAACTAAACCTAGCCCTAAACCTAACCCTCATTCCAAACCAAACAATAACCCTAATGCTAAACCTAACACTCATTTTAACCCTAACCTTAAACCTCATCCTAACTCTAACCCTAACCCTAACCCTAACACTGACCTATCACTAAACTTAACCCTAACCCTAACCCCCACCAAAATGCTAACCCTAACCCTAAGTGTAACCCTAACCTTCACCAAAATGCTAACACTACTCTAACCCTAACCCTAACCCTCATTCTAAACATAACCCTAATCCTCACCCTAAGACTAACCCTCATTCTAACCTTAACCTTAACCCTAACCTATCCTCACCCTAAACCTAACGCTAACCCTAAGCCAAACACTAATCTTAAACGTAACCCTAACCCTAACCCTAACCCTAACTCTAACCGTAGGCCTAATCCTAATCCTAACCTGACCCTAACCATGGCCTATCCCTAACCCTAACCCTAACCATAACCATAACCCTAAACCTAAACCTCACAAAAATGCAAACACTAACCCTAACTGTGACCCTAACCCTTACCAAAACACTAACCCTAACCCTAACCCTAACCCTAACCCTAGCATATTCCTAACCATAACCATGACCCTCATCCTAACTCTGGCCTGTCCTGAACCCTAACCATAACCCTAACCCTAACTCTAAAACCTCATTCTAAGCCTAACCCTAATCCTAACTCTGGTCTTACCCTAAACCTAAACCTAAATCCTAACCATCACCCTAACCCTAACCTTAACCTAAACATAACCCTAAACTTAACCATAACTCTAACCCTAACAATAACACTGGCTTATTGCTAACCGTAACACTAAGCCAAAGACTAACCCTAAAACTAAACCTAAACGTAAACCTAATCCTAAACCTAAACCTAACCTTAACCCTAATCCTAACCCTAAACCTAACGCTAACCATAACCCTATTGAAACCTAACCCTAAACCTAACACTCACCAAAACGCTAACCCTAAAACTAACAATAACCCTAACCCTAGTGTAATCCTAACCATAACCAGAACCCTAACCCTAACTCTGGCCTAACCCTAACACTAACCCTAACCCTAACCCTGGCCTATCCTTAAACCTAACCCTAACCTTAACCCTCACCAAAATGCTAACCATAACCTTAACCCTAACCCTAGCATAATGCTAACCATAACTCGGTCCCTCAACCGAAATCTAGCCTATCCTGAAAACTAAACCTAACCCTAACCCGAATCCTAAACCTCATTCTAAACTTAAACCGAAATCTAATGCTAAACCTAACTCTAACCATAACACTAAGCAAAACACTAAACCTAAAAATAAACCTAACCCTAACCCTAACCCTAAACTAACCCTCATCCTAAACCTAAAATTACACCTAACCCTAACCCTAAACCTCATCCTAAACCTAACACTAACACTAGCCCTAAAGCTAACCCTCATTCCAAACCAAACCCTAACCCTAACCAAAACGCTAAACCTAACACTCATTTTAACCCTAACCCTAAACCTCATCCTAACTCTAACCCTAACACTGACCTATCACTAAAACTAACCCTAACGCTAACCCCACCAAAATGCAAACCCTAACCCTAAGTGTAACCCTAACCTTCACCAAATCACTAACACTACTATAACCCTAACCCTAACCCTCATTCTAAACTTTATACTAACCCTAACCATAAGCCTAACCCTCATTCTAAACTTAACCCTAAACCTAAAATCTAACCCTAACCCTACCCCTACCCCTAACCCTAACCCTAACTCTGGCCTAACCCTAACCATAACCCTAACCCAAATACTAACCCTAACATTAACCCTATCTCTGGCCTAAAGCTAAGACTTAACCCTCATTTTAACCTTAAATGTAACCCTAACCTAACCCTATCCCTAACCCAAACACTAACTTTAACCATAACACTAACACTAAGTCTAGCCTAACCCTAACCCTAACCTTAACCCTAAAACTAATTTTAACCATAACCATAACCCTAAACCTAACCCTAATGCTAAAAAACACTATCCCTAACCCAAACCTTAACCCTAAGTCTGAATTAAGCTTAACACTACACCTTAACCTAACCCTAACCCAAAATCTAAACCTAACCCTAACCCTAACTCTGTACTAACCATAAACCTAACCCTAATCCTAACCCTAACCTTAACCCTTGCATAACCCTAAGCCTAACCCTAACATATCCCTAAACCTAAACCTCATCCTAACCCTAACACTAACCCTAACCCTAACCTTATTGAAACCCTAACCCTAAACCTAACTATCATCAAAATGCTAACTCTAAAACTTACCTAACCCTAACCCTAGTGTAATCAAAACCATAACCAGGACCCTTACCCTAACTCTGGCCTATCCTGAACCCTAAACCTAACCCTAATCCTAACTGTAACCCTAACCCTAACCCTAACCCTAACCATAACAATAACCCTAAGCCTAACCCTAAACCTCATCCTAAACCTAAACCTAATTCTAACACTAAACCTAACCCTAACCATAACCCTAACCCTAACAATAAACCTAAACATAAACTTCACCTGAACCCTAACCCTAATATTAAACCTAACCCTAAAACTAATCATCATTCTAAACCTAACCATAACCCTAACCATAACTCTGGCCTAAACCTAACCCTAACCCTAACTCTAAATCAAACCCTAACAATAACAATAACACTAACCCTAATTCTGGCCTATACCTAACAATAACGCTTACCCTAACCCTAACCCTAAGTCAATCACTAACCATAACCCTAACCCTAATTATAACCATAACCCTAACCCAAAAACTAACCCTAACCCTAACCCTAAACTTAACCCAACTCTAACCCTAACCCTAAACCTAACGCTAACTCTGTAGTAACCCTAACTCTAACCTTAATCTTAACCCTAACCCTATCCCATGCATAACCCTAACAGTAACCCTAACCCTATCCCTAACCTAACACTAACCAAAACGCTAACCCTAACCCTAACTCTAGTGTAATCCTAACCATGACCAGGACCCTCACCCTAACTCTGGCCTGTCCTGAAAACTAACCGTAACACTAACCCTACACCTAATCCAAACACTAACCCTCTACCTAAACCTAACCCTAACCCTCATCCTAACCCTAACCCTAACCCTCACCAAAACCCTAACCCTAACCCTAAATGTAACCCTAACCTTCACAAAAAGGCTAACCCTACTTCTAAAATTAACCCTAACCCTAGCATAATTCTAACCATAACCCAGACTCTCAACCTAAATCTTGCCTATCCAGAACACTCAAGCTAAAGCTGACCCTAACCCCTAACAATAAACCTAACCTTTACCCTAACCCTAACCCTAACCCTAACCCTATCTCTTATCTAACTCTGGCTTAACCCTAACCCTAACCCTAACCGTAAACCTCATCCTAAACCTAACATTAACATTAACCCAAACACTATTGAAACCTAACCCTAAACCTAACCCTCACCAAAACACTAACCCTAAAACTAACCCTAACCCTAACCCTAGTGTAATCCTAACCATAACCAGAACCCTAACCCTAACTCAGACCTATCCTGAACCCTAAACCTAATCCTAAACAATCCCTAACCCTCATTCTAACCCTAAACCTACCCCTAAACCTAACCGTAACCCTCATTTTTACCCTAACGCTAACAGTAAACCTAACCCTAACCCTCATTTTAACCCTAACCTTAACCCTCATCCTAACCCTAACCCTAACTCTAACAATAACCTTAACCCTAACCCTTCCTCCTGCCTAACTCTAGCCTAATCCTAACTCCAACCCTAACCCTAACCTTAACTCTGCCCTAACCCTAACCCTAACCCTCACTAAAACGCTAACGCTAACCCTAACCCTAACCCTAACTCTGGCCTAACCCTAACCTTAACCCTAATACTAACCCTAACCCTAAACCTGGCCTCTCCCTAACCCTAAGCCTAACCCTATCCCTAACCTTAAACCTAAACCTAAACCTAAACCTAATCCTAACCATAACATTAAACTTAACACTAACCCTATTGAAACCCTGAACCTAAACCTAATCCTCACAAAACCATGACCCTAAAACTAACCCTAAGCCTAACCCTACTGGAATCCTAACCATAACCAGGACCCTAACCCTAACTCGGGCTTAGGCTGAACCATAAATCTAACCCTAACCCTATACTTAACTCTCATTCTAATGCTAACCCTAAAAATAAACCTAACTCTGGCCTATCCATAACCCTAACCCTAACCCTAACCCCTAATCCCAACCCTAAACCTAACCCTAACACTGATTCTGGCCTATCCCAAAAACTAACATTAAAACTACCCCTAACCCTAACCCTAATTTTAACCCTAACTGTAACCTTAACCAAACCCTATCCCAAACACTAACCCTAACACTAAACCTAACCCTCATTTTAACAATAAAGGTAACCATAACCTAACCCTAACCCTAACCCAAACACTAACCCTAACCCTACGTCTGGCCTAACCTTAAATCTAAACCTTACCCTAACCCTAAGCCAAACACTGACCCTAACCCTAACCCTAACCATAACTCTGGCCTAACCCAAACCCTAAACCTAACAATAAACCTCAATTTATCCCTAACTCTAACCCTAACCCTAAACCTAACCCTAACCATAACCCTAACCCTAACCCTCATTCTAAAGCAAACCCTAACCCTAACCTTTACTCTGGGCTATCCCTAACCCTAGACCTAATTCTAACCCTAACCGTAACCTTAACCCTAATATTAACCCTAACCCAAACACTTAAGCTCATCCTAACGCTAACCCTTATCATAACCCTAACCCTTACCCTGAACCTATATTTAACTCTTGCCTAGCCCTAACCCTAACCCTAATCCTAACCCTAAGACTAACCCTGGGCTATCCCTAACCCTGAACCTAACACTAACCCTAAACCTAAACCTAACCCTTACGCTAACCTTAACTTTAACCCTCATTTTAAACCTAACCCTAACACTCATCCTAACCCGAAACCAAACCCTAACCCTAAACCTAACTCTAACAATAACCCTACCTTTAACACTAACTCTGGCCTAACCCTAACCCTAACTGTAACCCTAACCCTAACCATAATCCTGGCCTACCCCTAACCTTAACCCTAACCCTATCCCTCACCCTATACCTAACTCTAACCCTAACCCTAACTCTAACAGTAACCCTAAACCTAACCCTAACAATGGCATAAGCCTAACCCTAACCCTAACCTTTGCCCTCACCCTAAACCTAACCCTAGTTTAACCCTAACCCTAGCACTCATCCTAACCCTAACCCTGGCCTATCCCTAACCCTTAACCTAACCTCTAACCCTAAACCTAACCCTAATGCTACCCCTAACCCTACCTCTGGCCTATACCTAAAGCTAACCCTAACCCTAACCTTAACCCTAAACCTAACACTCATTTTAACCCTAACCCTAACCCAAACACTATCCCTAACCCTAAAATTCATCCTAACCCTAACCCTAAACGTAATCCTAACCCTAAAAATAACCCTAACCCAAACCCTCATCCTAAATCTAAACCTAACCCTAACCCTAACCCTAACCCGAATCCTAACACTAACCCTATCCCTAATCCTAACCCTAACCCTAACCCTAACCCTAACCCTAATCCTCATCCTAACTTGAAACGTAAACCTAACCCTAAACCTAAACCTAATCCTTACCCTAATCATAACCCTATGGAAACACTAACCCTAAACCTAAACCACAACAAAACACTAATCCTAAAATTTAGCCTAACCCTAATGCTAGTGTAATCCTAACCATAACGATGACATTACCCATGACTATGGCCTATCCTGAACTCTAAACTTAACCCTAATGCTAACCCTCATTTTAACCCTAAGCCTAAGCCTAACCCTAAACCTAACCTTAAACCAAACCATAACCCTAACCCTAACCCTAACCCTCACTTTAACCCTATCCCTAAAAGTAAACCTAAACCTAACCCTAACACTAACCCTCATTTTAAACCTGAACGTAAC
>REGO01000564.1:726248-756427 GCA_010120015.1 Rhombomys opimus
AACAATAACCCTAACCCTAACCCTAACACTAACCCTAGGCCTAACCCTAACCCTAATCCTAACTCCAACCTTGGTCTATCCCTAACCCTAACTCTAACACTAAACACTAACCCTAACCCTAACATTAATCCTAAACCTAACCCTCATCCTAAAACTAACCCTAACCCTAACCCAAACCCTAATCCTAATCCTAACCCTAACCCTAACCCTCACACTAACACTAACCCTAGGCCTAACCCTAACCGTAACTCTAACCCTGGTCTATCATTAACCCTAACCCTAACCCTAAACACTAACCCTAACCCTAACCCTGACCCTAATCCTAAACCTAACCCTCATCCTAAACCTAACCCTAAACCTAACCGTAACCCTAACCCTATCCCTAATCCTAATCCTAACCCTAACCCTAAGCCTAACCCTAAATCTACCCCTAACCATCATACTAACCCTAACAATAATCCTTCCTTAACCCTAACCCTAACCCTCACTCTGGCCTTATGATAACCCTAAATCTAACCCTAACCCTAAACTAACCCTAACCCTAACCCTAACCCTAACCCTAACCCTAAACCTAACCCTAAATGAAAACCTAACCCTAACACTAACCCTAACACTAAATCTAACCCTAACCCTAACCCTCATTCTAAACCTAACCATAACTCTAAACCTAACCCTGATTTTAACACTAACCCTAACCCTCACCCTAAACCTAAACCTAACTTTCACCCTAACTGGAACCATAACCCTAACCCCAATCCTAACTCTAACTCTAATGCTAACCCTATCTTTAACAGTAACTCTGGCCTAACCCTAACCCTAACCCTAACTCTAACCCTAACACTAACCCTAACTCTAAACCTAACACTAACCCTCATTGTAACCCTAAACCTAAACTTCATGCTAACTCTAACCCTAACCCTAACCCTCATCCTATCCCTAAATTAAACCTAACACTAAAGCTAAACCTGATCCTAACCCTAACACTAACCCTAACCCTAACCCTATTGAAACCCTAACCAAAACCCAGATGCTAACCCTAATTCTGGCCTAACATGAACCCTAAACCTAAGCCTAAACCTAATCCTTATTCTAAACCTAACCGTAAACCTAACCCTAACACTAACCCTAACCCTAACTCTGGCCTATTCCTAATACTAACCCTAACCCTAACCCTTATTCTAAACCTAACTCTAACCCAAATCCTAATCCTAAACCTCATCCTAACCCTAAAACTAACCCTAAACCTAACATTATTAAAAAACTCACCCAAAACCTAACACTCACCAAATGCTAAACCTAACCATAACCCTAGTGTAATCCTAACCAAAACAAGCATCCTAACCCAAACTCTGGCCTATCCTGAAACCTAAACCTAACCCTAACCCTAACCATAAACCTTATTCTAAACCTAAACCTAACCCTAACCCTCACCCTAAACCTAACCCTAACCCTAACTGTGGCCTGTCATGAACCCTAACCCTAACCCTAACACTAACCCTAACTCTAACCCTCATCCTAACCCTAACCCTAAACCTAAACCTCATTCTAACCCTAACCCTAACCCTAACCCAAACTTGAACCCGAACGCTAACAGAAAAACTAACTGTCATTTTAAACCTAAACCTATATCTCATCCTAACCCTAACCCTAACCCTTACCCTAAACCTAACCCTCATCGTAAGCCTGACTCTGGGCAGTCATGAACCCTAAACCTAACCCTAACACTAACCCTAACCCTAATCCTAACTTTGGCCTAATCCTAACCCTAATCCTAAACATAACCCTAACCCTAACTCTAACCCTCATTCTAAACCTAACCCAAACACTAACCCTATCCCTAAATATAACCATAACTGTCAACCTATACTTAAACCTAAACCTAAACCTAACACTCATTTTAACCCTAACCCTAACCCTCACCCTAACCCAAACTCTGGCCTATCCCTAAACCTAACACTAAAACTAACCCTAACACTTATTCTAAAACCTAAACCTAAACCTAAACTTACCCCTAACCCTCACCCTAACCCTAACCTCACCATAACCCTAACCTAACCCTGAACCTAAACACAAACCCTAATACTAAACCTAACACTAAATATAACCCTAACCCTGGCCTATCCCTAACCCTAAACCTTAACCTAATCCTAACAGTAACCCTAACTCTAACCCTAACCCTAACTCTAGCTCTAACTCTGCCCTCACCCTAACCATAACCCTAACCCAAACACTAATCCTAAACCTGAACCTAACACTAACCCTAACCCAAACCCTCATTCTAAACCTAACCCTAACCCTAAACCTAATTCTAACACTAACCCTGACCTGAACCCTTAGCCTATCCCTAACCTAAATCACAGCAAAATGCTAACCCTAAAACTTAGCCTAACCCTAAAGCTAGTGTAATCCTAACCATAACCAGGACACTACCCCTAACTCTGTCCTATCCTGAACCCTAAACTAACACTAACCCTAACCCTAACCCTCATTCTAACCCTAAACCTAAACCTAAACCTAAACTTAACCTTAATCCTAACTGTGATATTAAACCTAACCCTAACCCTAAACCTAAACCACATTTTAACCCAGCCCTAAACCTAAACCTAAACTTAACCCTAAACCTAACCCTCATTTAATCCTGAACCTAACCCTCATCCTAACCCTAACCCTACCCTGACTCTAACACTAACCCTAACCCTAACCCAAACCCTAACCCTAACCCTAACCCTAACCCTAAACCTAACCCTAACCCTACTGTAATCCTAACCATAACCAAGACCCTAACTCTAACTCTGGCGTATCCTGAACCCTAAACCTAAACTTAAACCTCATTTTAACCCTAACCCTAACCTAAATTTAACCCTAACTCTAACCTTCATTTTAACCCTAACCCTAAACCTAACCCTAACCCTAACTCTGGCCTAACCCTAAATGTAGCCCTACGCCTAACCATAACCATAATCCTAACACTAGCACTGACACTAACCATAACTCTGGCCAATCCTAACCCTAAACCTAACCCTAACCCTAAACCTAATTCTGGCCTATCCCTAACCCTAACCCTGGCTTATCCCTACCTCTAACCCTAACAATAACACAAACCCTAACCCTAAACCTAACCCTGACCGTAGCTTAATCCTAACCATAACCCAATCCCTCACCCTAACACTGTCCTATCCTGAACCCTTAACCTAACGGTAACCCGAACCATAAACCTAACCCTTATTTTAAACTTAACCTTAACCTTAACACTAATCCTAAACGTAAACCTAACCCTAACCATAACCCTAGCCATAAACATAACTCTAACATTAAACCTAGGCCTAAAACTAGCCCTAACCCTAACCCTAAGCAAACGCCTGACCTATTCCTAATGCTAACTCTAACCCTAACTGTAACACTAAACCTAACCCTAACCCTCATTCTAAACATAACCCTAACCCTAACCCTAAGCCAAACACGAACCCTAACCCTAAACCTAAGCCTAACCCAAACCCTCATCCTAAACCTAACCCTAACCCTAAACCTAGCCCTCATTTTAAACTTAAACCTAACCCTCATCCTAACCCTAACCCTAAACCTCATCCAAAACCTAAGCTAACCCTAACCCTAAACCTAATGCTAACCCTAACACTCAAACTAAACCTACCCCTCATTTTAAACGGAAACATAAACCTATTCCTAACCCTAACCCTAAACCTAACCCTAAGCCTAGCATATCCCTAACCCTAACCTAACCCTAACCTAAACCACAGCAAAATGCTAACCATAAAACTTAGACTAACCCTAACGCTAGTGTAATCCTAACCATAACCAGGACACTATCCCTAACTCTGGCCTATCCTGAACACTAACTTAACCCTAACCCTAACCCTAAACATCATTCTAACCCTAAGCCTAACCCTAAACCTAAACTTAACCTTAATCCTAACTGTAACCCTAAACATAACCCTAAACCTCATTTTAACCCAACCCTAAACCTAAACCTAAACCTAACCCTAATCCTAACCTTAACCCTAACACTCATTTTAACCCTGAACCTAACCCTCATCCTAACAATAAACCTAACCCTGACTCTAATAATAACCCTAACCCTAACCCAAACAATAACTCTAACCCTAACCCTAAACCTAAACCTAAACCTAGTGTAATCCTAACCCTAACCCTAAAACTTACCCTAACGCAAACCCTAGAGTAATCCTAACCATATTCAGGACCCTACCCCTAACTCTGGCCTATCCTGAACCTTAACCCTCATCCTCACCCTAACACTCATCCTAACCCTCCCCCTAACCCTATACCTAACCCTAACCCTCATTTAACCCTAACCCTAACCCTAATCCCACCCTAAACACTAATCCTAACCCTAACCCTAACCCTAACCCTAACCCTAACCCTAACCCTAACCCTAACCTTAACCCTAACTCTAGCTCTAACTTTGGCCTAACCCTAGCCCTAACCCTGGCCTATTTCTAAACCTTACGCTAACTCTCACCCTAAAGTTAACTCTAACCCTAACCCTGACTCTGGCCTAACCCTAACCCTAACCCTAACCCTAACCCAAACACTAATCCTAAACCTAACCCTAACCCTAATCCAAACCCTCATCCTAAACCTAACCCTAACCCTCTTCCTAACCCTCATTCTAACCCTAAGCCTAACCCTGACCCTAAACCTAACCTTAATCCTAACCCTAACCCTAATACTAACCCTAACCCTAACCCTATTGAAACACTAACCCTAAAATTAACCTCACGAAAACGCTAACCCTAAATCTTACCCTAACCCTAACTTAACCCGAACCCTGACCTGTACCCTAACCCTAACCTTAACCCTAACACTGGATAACCCTAACACTAACCTTATCCCTAACCCTAACCCTAACAACAACAACAACAAAAACTAACGCTAAACTTAATTATAAAACTAACCCTAAGCCTAAACCTAAACCGAACCCTAACCCTAACCCTCACTTTAACGCTAACCGAAAACCTGACCCTAATACTACCCTAAACACTAATCTTAACCTAAACCTAAACCTAACTCTAAACCTAACCCTAACCCCAACCCTAACCCTAACACTCATCCTAACCCTAAACCTAAACCTAACCCTAAACCTTATTAAAAACCTAACCCTAACCCTAAGCCTAACTCTAACCCAAACACTAACCCTAACAATAATCCTAACCCTAAACCTAACCCTGGCCTAATCCTAACCCCAACCTTAACCCTAAACCTAACCCTAAAATTAAACCTAACCCTAACCCTAAACATTACCCTAACTCTACCACTAACCTTAACCCTAATCCTATTGCAACACTAAACCTAAACCTAAATGTCACCAATATGCTAACCCTAAAACTAACCCTAACCCTAACCCTAGTGTATCCTGAAACATAACCTGGACCCTTATCCTAACTCTAGCCTATCCTGAACCCTAAACATAACCCTAACCTATCCCTAAAATTCATACTAACCATAACCCTAACCCTAAAATTAACCCTACACTAAACCTAACTCTAACCATAACCCTCACAAAAACAATAAACCTAACCCTAACCCAAACTTGGGCCTAAACCTCACCCTAACCCTAACCCTAACAATCACCCTAGGCATGGCCTATTCCTAACTCTAACCCTAACCGTAACCCTAACCATAAAACTAACGCTAACCCTAACCCTAACCCTACCCTAGTGTAATTGTAATCATAACCCGAACCCTTACCCTAACTCTGGAATATCCTGAAACCTAAACCTAAACCTAACCCTCATTTTAACCCTAACCCTAACCTAAACCTAAACCTAACCCTCATTTTGACCATAAACCTAACCCTAAACCTAACCCTAACCTTCATCATAAACCTAAACCTAAACCTAACCCTAACCCTAAACCTCATCCTAACCCTAACACTAAAGCTAACCCTAACACTAACCCTAACCCTAAACCTAACACTAACCCTAACGCTTACCCTAGTGTAATCCTAACCATAACCTGGACCCGAACCCTAACTCTGGCATATCCTGAACCCTAAACTTAAATCTAACCCATATTTTAACCCTAAACCTAACCTAAACCTAACCCTAACCCTCATTTTGACCCTAACCCTAACCCTAAACCTAAACCTAAACCTGATTCTAACCCTAAACCTAAACCTGACCCTAATCCTAAACCTCATCCTAAACCTAACACAAACCCTAACCCTAACCCTATTGAAACCCTAACCCTAAACCTAAACCTCACCAAAACGCTAACACTAAATCTTACCCTAACCCATACCTGTTGTAATCCTAAGTATAACCAGGACCCTACCCAAATTCTGGCCTATCCTGAAGCCTAACCCTAATCCTAAACCTTATCCTAACCCTAACAATAAAACTACCACTAACCCTACCTCTGGACTAACCCTAACCATAACCCTGAACCTAACCCTCACTCAAACCCTAACCCTAACCTTAACCCTAACCCTAACCCTAACCAACCCTAACCCTAACCCTAACCCTAACCCTAACCCTCACTCGGGCATATTCCTAAACCTAACGCAAACCCTAACCCTAACCCTAATCCTAACCCTACCCTAACGCTCATCCAAACCCTTATCCTAACTCTAACCCTACAAGTAACCCTATTGAACCCTAACACTAAACCTAACCCTCACCAAAATGCTGACTCTAAAACGTACCCTAACCCTAACCCTAGTATAATCCTAAACATAACCAGACCCTACCGCTAAATCTGGCCTATCCTGAAATCTAAACCTAACCCTAACCTTAACCCTAACCCTCATTCTAAAACTAACCCTAACTCTAACCCTAGCCCTAACCCTAACACAAACCCTAACTCTGGCTAACCCTAACACTAACCCTAACCCTAACCCTAACCCTGACCTATCCCTAATACTAACCTTAACCTTTACCCTAACATTAACCCTAACAAAAAACACTAACCCTAACCCTAACACTAACCCTGACCTATCCCTTACACTAAACTTAAACTTTACTCTAACCCTAACAATAACAAAAAACATTAACCCTAACCCTAATCCTAACCCTCATTTTAACCCTAACCCTAATCCTAACCCTGGCCTATTCCTAACCCTAACCTTAACCCTAAACCTAACCCTAAAACTAAACCTAACCCTAAACATCATCCTAACCCTAACACTAACTTTAACCCTAACCCTATTGCAACCCGAAACCTAAACCTAAACCTAAACGTCACGAAAACGCTAACCCTACCCCTACCCCTACCCCTAACCCTAACCCTAACCCTGGCCTATACCTAACCCTAACCCTGACAATAACCCTATACCTAACCCTAAACCTAACACTAACCCTCACCAAAACGCTAACCTTAACCCTATCCGTAACCCTAACCCTAACCAAAACGCTAACCCAAACCTGAACCCTAACCTGAACCCTAACGCTAACTGTAACCCTAACCCTAACCCTAACCCTAACCCTAACCCTAACCCTAACTCTGGTCTAACCCTAACCCTAAACCTAACCCTAACCCTAAACCTAACCCTGAACCTAACCCTAACCCTAACACTAACCCTAAACCTATCCCTAACCATAACGTAATCCTAACCATAACCCGGTCCCTCTCCCTAACTCTGTCCTATCCTGAACCATAAACCTAACCATAACCCTAACCCTCATTCTAAACTTAACCTTAACCCTAACACTAATCCTAAACCTAAACCTAACCATAACCATAACCCTAGCCATAACCCTAACCCTAATGCTAAACCTAGGCCTAAACCTAGCCCTAACCCTAACCGTAGGCCAAAGCCTGGCCTATCCCTAATGCTAACCGTAACCCTAACCCTAACCCTAACCCTCACCAAAATGCTAACCATAACCCTAACTGTAACACTAACCCTAACCATCACCCTAAACCTAACCCAAACCCTCATCCTAAACCTAACCCTAAACCTAACCCTAACCCTAACTCTCATTTTAAACTTAAACCTAACCCACAACGAGCCTAATGAAGAGGTGTAAACCTCACAAGCTATGCCACCTGTTGCGACAAACAAAAGGAGATGGACTTGCAAGTTCTCCTCTGCCATTAGTAAAGGCCTCCTAAAAGCCATCTCTCTGCCGAGATTTAAATATCAAAGCAGGCCGCTGAGTCATGGCTTCCAACATGTCCCCCTTTTTAATTTTTTTAAATTTTTGCCATAACTTAGGAGTTATGGAGCAGAAGATTGTGCCTGTCTTAGGTTGTTTCTCTCAAGAGGTATATATTTTTTATTCATGTCCCCATTTTGGGGTCAATATTTGTACATGAATTTTTATACACCCCAGAGAAACCTTACCCATCTCTAACTACCATCCTCTGTTAGGGTGGACACTGTGACATGATCTTTTGCAGATCAGCTCAGATTTGACACTCCAAAAGGCCTTCAGGCAGATTTTAGTTGTCACAGATAGGAGTGCATCTCCTATTGCAAGACAAGTCCAAAGTAACACTGCAAAAGTGACTACCAGGTGACTCCCTGTGTAAATTTCCAAGTCTGAGAAACATTTAGAGGAACCATAGTAAAAGGCTGTCGAGCAAACAGAACCATTTGAAAGCTTAAGATCTCCAAGAATGATTAATATTTGGGGATATGACTCCCCCCTTTTTTATTTTTTGCAATTGGTTTTTAAGAGATCCATGGGCTCCCTTTATAATATTTTGGCCCTGGAAATTACATGGAATGCCCGTTTTATGACTTATATTAATGAAAGGTATACCAATTGGAGCAAGACACTTTAAGCAATGACTTATAACATGTTTGGTGGCTTCTCTGGTAATATTAAATTGTTTTCTTAAGCTCTTGCTATTTTGATGATGTAATGTATGAGAATTTTGAGCCAATTTTTGTAGCATTAATCCAACCAAACGTGTGGCTAGATCTGCTAAATCATTTCCTAAAGTTAAAGGTCCAGGAAGCCCTGAATGAGCTCTAATATGCCCTATGTAACTCATGGCTCCAAATACTTTGTTGAATCTTTCTAAATAGATCTTGTCTTTGTTTATTAGCTATATTAACATATGTTACAGTCTCTAGCACTTGTAAAGCTTTAGCTATATAATGGCTATCAGTATACAAGTTGAAAGAAGTAGAAGAAAAAAGTTTTTAAAGACTGCAGCAGCAGCAACAGCTCCAGCTCGTAATTCTACAACTTGAGCTGAGGCTGGCAACGTTTGCAAAACAAAAGTTTGTGCCTCTAGTACATAAACAGCTTTTCCTTTTGAAGATTCATCAGTGAATACTGTTGGAACTTGAGGTAATGGCTTTTGTTTAATTATTTTAGGAAATACAAAAGCATGCTCATTGGCAAATTGAAGTAATTTATCTTTTGGATAATGCTTATCAATACGTCCTAAATAATGAGCAAAAGCTATTGCCCAACAATCTACATTTTGAAATAACCAATCTACTTGCTGTTTGGTAAAAGGGACTCCAATTAAGGAGGGCTCTCTACCAAAATATTTACAAGATTCTGTGTGAGCCATTTGAACTAAACTAGCCACTGCTTCATAATACGGTGTCAGAACTCGAACAGGAAACACAGGCAGGTGCAACAATAATAATGGTCCTTCTTGCCACAATACAGCAGCTGGAGTATGAACAGTAGCAAAAAGATATGCACCCCATTCTTTTGAATAATCAATATATTGAACATGCTGCTTTTCAATATCTAATTCTATCTTTTGGAAAGCATCATGAGCTTCTTTGGTAAGTTCCCTTTTTGACAAATGATTAGATTCTCCTTTTAAAATGTCAAAAAGTGGTTTTAGTTCTCCTGTTGTTAATTTTAGATGTGGTCTTAGCCAATTTATATCACCTAACAACTTTTGAAAATCATTTAAAGTTTTTAGGTTGTCTTTTCTTAATTTGATTTTTTGAGGCATTATAGTCTGAGGATATTATGTATGTCCCAAATACAAGTAGGGTGGCTCTCTCTGCACCTTTTCTGGTGCAATTACTAAACCTAGATTTTTTTAAGGCTTGTTGTAAGTGTGCGAAGGCACTTAATAAAATCCCTTCAATTTTATGATCCAGTAAACTGTCATCTATATAATGAAACAGCTTGAGCCACAAATTTTTGACATAAAGTCAGACTGTTTGCCATACATTGAGTTGATAGAAGCCAATGATACCTCTTCATAGGTTCTTTAAAATTTACTGATGGCACACTAGAAGCAAATCTTTTACAATCTTGAGGAGCAAGAGGAATCGTATAAAAACAATCTTTTAAATCTACTATGATTTTAAAAGTATCTTTAGGTATGGCAGAAGGGGTAGGCAATCCAGGTTGTAAGGCTCCCATTAATTCCATGGTTTCATTTACTTTTCTGAGATCTTGTAAAAGCCTCCATTTTCCTGACTTCTTTTTTATAACAAAAATAGGGGAGTTCCAAGGTGAGTTTGATGGAGCAATATTGCCATTATCAAGCTGTTCCTGTACTACCTGCTCAGCGGCTTTAATTTTTTCAAGGGAAAGAGGCCACTGATTCACCCACACAGGATCGTCTACTTTCCATGTTATTGGATCTGCATGGGGTACAGGTTGTTCAGTGACCTCCCCTAAAAATGACCCAACCCATTTTTAAAATTTCTTGGGGCAGATATTGATTGCTGAGCTATACCTTGTCCAGATATTTCCAATCCTGAATTAAGCATCTGATTGGTTACTGTATTGCTAGGACTATAAAGATACACTCCCATATTACTCATCACATCTCTACCCCACAGATTAACAGGAAGGCCAGGGATAATGTATGGTTTAAAAGTTCCCTTGTGTCCTTCCTCATCCTTCCAAGTTAACTCATTACTACTTTGTTCAGGGCATCGGCTTTGTCCCTAACACTAACCCTAACACTCATTTTAATGCTAACTGTAACCCTAACGTTAAACCTAATCCTCATTCTGACCCTAACTCTAACCTTAGCCATAACCCTCATTTTAAACCTAACTCTAACCCTAAACTTAACTCAAACCATAAACCTAACCCTAAACCTCATTCTAAAGCTAACTCTAACAATAACACAAACTCTAACCCTAACGCTAAAACTAAACCTACCCTTAACCCTACCCCTATCCCTACGCCTAACAATAACCCTAACCCTAACCATCATTGTAATGCTAACTCTAATCCTAACCCTAACCCTCATCCTAACTCTAAAACTGACATTAACCCTCATTCTGAAGCTTACTCTGACCATAACGATAACTATAACCCTAACATTAAACCTAATCGTAACCCTAAAGCTAACCCTAACCCTAACTCTAACCCTAACCCTAAACCTCATATGAAACCTAACCCTAACCTAACCTAACCCTAACCCTAACCCTAACCCTAACTCTAACCCTAACCCTAACACTAACCCTCATTTTAACAATAAACCTAACCCTGACCCTAACCCTCATTCTAAAGCTAAATCTAAATTTAACACTAACTCTAATCCTAACCCGAACCCTAATCATAACCCTAACCCAAACCATAACCCTAACCCTAAACCTAAACCTAACTCTAATCCTAAACATTTTGCTAACCCTAACCCTAACCCTAACACAAACACTAAACCTAACAATAAACCTAACCCTAACCCTAACTGTAACCCTAACCTTAACTGTGGCCTAAACCTAATCCTAACCCTAACCCTAACACTAAACCTAACCCTAACCCTAAACATAACACTACTCCTAAACATAAACCTAACCCTAACCCTCATTTTAACCCTAACCCTAACACTAACCCTACCACAAACACTAATCCTAAACCTAATTGTAACCCTAACCCTAACCCTCATCGTAAACCTAACCCCAACCCTGACCCTAACCCTGACCCTAAACCTAATCCTAACACTAACCCTAACCATAATCCTAATCCTCATACTAACCCTAAACCTAAGTCTAACCCTCATTTTAAATCTAAACCTAATGCTAACCCTAAACCTAACCCTCATCCTAACCTTAAAACTAACCCTAACTCTAACCCTAACCCTAACACTAACACTAACCCTAACCCTAACCATAACCCTAACCCTAAACTTAACCCTAACATTCATTTTAACAATAACCCTAACCCTCACCTTAATCCTAATGCTAACACTAACCATAACCCTAATCCTCAACCTAACCCTAACCCTAACCCTAACCCTAACCCTAACCCTATTGAAACCGTAACCGTAAACTTAACACTCACCAAATAATAACCCTAAAACTAACCCTAACCGTGACCCTAGTGTAATCCTAACCTAAACCTGGATCCTAACCCTAACTCCGGCCTATCCTGAATCTGAAACCTAACCCTGACCCTAACCATAACCCTTATTCTAAACCTAACCCTAAGCCTAAATCTGGCCTGATATGAACCCTAACCCTAACCCTAACAACAAACTCTTAACCTAACCTTAAACCTAACCCTAACTCTAACATTGGCCTATTGATCAACCTAACCCTAACCCTAACCCTAACCAAAACGCTAAACCTAACCTTAAACCGACCTTTGGCCTAACCGTAACTCTAAACCTAACGCTAACCCTGGCCTATCCCTAACTCTAACTCTATCCTGAACACTAAACCTATCCATAACCCTAACCCTCATTCTAAACCTAACCCTACCACTAAACTTAACCTAAACCATAACCCTAACTTTAACCCTAACCCTAACCATAACCAAGTCTGGCCTAACCCTAACCCTACCTCAAACACTAACAATAACCCTAACCCTAATCCTAACAGTAATCTTAACCATAACCATAACCATAATTCTAACCCTCATTCTAAACCTAAACAAAACACTAACCATAACCATAACCACAACCCTAACTGTCATCCTAACCTGAACCCTAACCCTAAACCTAAACCTGAACCTAACCCTCATTTTAACCCTAACCCTAATGTTAACCTAAACCTAACCCTAACACAAACACTAACCCTAACACTAACCCTAAACCTCATCCAAACCCTAACCCTAACACTACCACTCATTATAAACCTAACTCTAACCCTAACCCTAATCATCATTTTGACCCTAAACCAAACCATCATCCTAACCATAACGATAACCATAACGATAACCATAACCATAACCCAAATCCTAACCCTCATTCTAAACCTAACCATAAATGTAACCCTAACTCTGGCCTATTACTAAACCTAACCCTAAACATAATGCTAACCATAAACCTAACTCTATCCCTAACCCTAAACCTAACCGGAACCCTAACCATAACCCTAAACCTAATCCTAACCCTAACCCTCTCCCTAACCCTAAACCTAACCCAAACCCTGGCTTATACCTAACACTAACCCTAATGCTCACCATAATGCTAACACTAACCCTAACTGTAACCCTAACCCTCACCAAAACCCTAACCCTAACTCTAACATTAAGCCAAAGTCTAACCCTAAACCTAAACCTAAACCTAATCCTAACCTTAATCCTAAACCTAACCCTAACCGTAAGCCTAAACCTCATTGTAAACATAACCTTAACCCTAATCCTAACCCCAACACTAACACTAACCCTAACCCTAAGCCAAAGTCTAAACCTAAACCTAAACATGAACTAAATTCTAACCCTCATCCTAAACCTAACCCTAAGCCTACCCGTAAACTTAACCCTAACCTAAACCCTAAACCTAAACTTAACCCTAACAGTAATCCTACTCTTAATCCTCATCCTAACTCTAACCCTAATATTAACCCTAACCCTAACCCAAACTCTGGCCTTACCCTAACCCTAACCCTAAGCCTAACCCTAAACCTAACCCTCATTTTAACCTAACACTAAGCCTCATGCTACCCCTAACCCTAAACTGGCCTATCCCTAACCCTAAACCTAACCCTAACCCTAACCAAAACACTGATCCTAAACCTAACCCTAACCCTAACACTAACCCTCATCCTAAACCTAACCCTAACCCATAACCTAACCCTAACACTAGCCTATCCTTAACCTTAACCCTAACCATATACCTAACCCTCACCAAAATGCTAACTGTAACCCTAAGTGTAAACCTAACCTTCACCAAAACCCTAACCCTAACCCTAACGCTAACCTTAGGGATAACCATAACCCTAAACCTAACCCTAACCCTAACTCTAGCCTAATCCTAAACCTAACCATAACCCTAACCCTACCCTCTCCTATCCGGGAACCTAACCCTCACCCTAACCCTCACCAAACGCTAACCCTAACCCTAATTGTAACCGTAACCTTCACCGAAACAATAACCTTAACCCTAACCCTAACCCTAACTCTGGCCTAACCCTAACCCTAACCCTAAACCTAACCTAATTTTAAACCAAACACTAACAATAACCGTAAACTTAAGCCTAACCCTAACCCTAACACTAACACTAATCCTCACCCTAACCCTAAACATAACCCTAACCCTAACCCAAACCCTAACCCTAACCCTAACCCTAACTCTGGCCTAACACTAATCCAAAACCTATCCCTAAACCTAACCCTAACCCTAACTCTAACCCTAACCCTAACCTTCATTTTAACCCTAACCCTAACAGTAACACTCATCCTAAGCTAAAACGTAACCATAATCCTAACCCTAACATTAACCCTAACTATAACCCTAACCCTCATCTTAACCCTAAACCTAACTCAAACCCAAAACCGTACCCAAACCCAAACTGTAACCCTCATTTTAACCATAACCCTAAACCTCATTCTAACCCTAAAACTAACCCTAACACTCACCAAAACACTAACCCTAACCCTTACCCTAACCCTAACACTAACCCTACCGTAATTCTAACCATAACCCGGACCGTAAATCTAACTCTGGCCTATCCTGAACCCTAACCCTAACCATAACCCTAACCATAACTCTATTGAAACACTAACCCTAAACCTAACCCTCACCAAAAACCTAACACTAAAACTTACTCTCATTTTAACCCTACCCCTAACCCTAATCCTACCCCTAACACTTCTCCTAACCCTAACCCTAAACCTAGTCCTAACGCTAATCCCAACCCTAACTCTATCACTAACCCTCACCCTAACCCAAACCCAAATCCTAACCCTAACCATAACCCTATTAAAACCCTAACCCTAAACTTAACCCTCACCAAATCACTAACCCTAAAAGTTACCCTAAACTTAACCCTAGTGTAATCCTACCCATGAACAGGACGCTAACCCTAACTCTGTCCTACCGTGAACAATACACCTAACCCAAACCCTAAACCTAACCTTAACCTTAACCTTAAAAGTAACCCTCATTTTAACCCTAACCCTAACCCTAATCCTAACCCTAACCATAACCCTAAACCTAACATAACCCTAACACTAACCCTAACCCTAACACTAATCCTAAACCTAACCCTAACCTTAACTCTAACTCCAACCCTAACCCTCATCCTAACCCTTACCCTAATCCTAACCCTAACCCTTACCATAACCCTAACCCTAACATAACCCTAAAACTAACACTAAACCTAAAATTAAACCTAACCGTAACAATAACCCTATCACTCATTTTAACCCTAATCCTCATTCTAAACCTAACCTTCATTCTAACCCTAACCCTAAACCTAAACCTAACCCTCATTTTAACCCTAAAACTAACCCTCATCCTAACCCTACCCCTAACCGTCAATCTAAACCTAACTCTGACACTAACCCTATCTCTGGCCTATCCCTAACCCTAACCCTAACCCTAACCCTAATCATAACCATAACCCTAACCTAAACTTATCCCTAACAATAACAGTAACCCCTACTGTGACCCTAACCCTAACACTAACCGTGAGGCAAACCCTAACCCTAAACATAACTCTAACCCTAACCCTAACTCTGGCCTAACCCTAACCATAACCCTAACTTTAACCCTAACCTAACCCTAACTCTAAGCCTAAACCTTACCCTAAACCCAACCCAAACACTCATTCTAACCCTAACCCTAACCCTAAAGAATAACCTAACCTAACACTAACCATCATCCAAAGCCTAACCCTAACACTAAACCTAACCCTCATTCAAACCCTAACCCTAAATTTAACTCACATTTTAACCCTAAGCATATACCTTGTGCTAACCATAATCCTAACCCTAACCCTAACCGTAACCCTCATCTGAACTCTAACCCTAACACTAACCTTAACCCTATATCTAGCCCTAACCCAAAACCTAACCCTAACCGTAACCCTCATTTTAACCCTAAACCTAAACCTAATCCTAACCCTAAACCGAACCCTAACACTGGCTTATCCCTAACCCTAACCCTAAACCTAAACCTAACCCTAATCCTCATCCCAATGCTAAACCTAACCCTAACCCTAACCCTAACCCTGACATTAACCCTAACCCTAAACCTAAACTTCTCACCCTAACTATGGCTTAACCAAAACCCTGACCTTAACTCTGCCCTAACCCTAACCCAAAACCTTACCCTAACCCTAAACATAACCTCTCCCTAACCCTAACCCTAACCCTAACCCTAACCCTAACCCTAACACTAACCCTAAACCTAACCCTAACCGTAAACCTAACCCTAACCCTGATGCTGACCCTAAGCCTAAACCTAACCATAACCCTATACCTAACCCTAATGCTAACCCTAACACTAACCCTAACTCTGGCCAAACCATAACCCTGACCCTAAACCTAACCCTAACAATAACCTTAACCCTCATTATAAACCTAACTTTGATGCTAACCCTAACTCTGGCCTGTCCCTAACCCTTACTCAAACTATAACCCTAACCCTAAACCTAACTCTGGCCTAACGCTAACCCTAACCTTAACCCTAACCTTAACCCTAAAACTAAACCTAACCTAACCCATACCCTAACCATAAACATAACCTTAAACGTAAACCCTAAAAGTAACCATAACTCTAACCCTAACCCTAACCCTAACTCTGGACTAACCCTAAACCAATCCATAACCCTAACCCTAACCCTAACTCTGGCCTACCCCTAACCCAAACAAAAACCCTAACCCTAAACCTAAAGTCACACTAAACCTAACCCTAAACCTAACCCTAACCCTAACCGTAAAACTAACCCTAACCCTCACCATAAACCTAACACTAACACTACCACTAAACCTCAACCTAATCCTAACCCTCAACCTAAACCTAAACCGAACCCAAAAAATTACCCTCATTTTAACCCTAACCCTAACCGTAATCCTAACCCTCATCGAAACCCTAAACCTAACCGTCATCCTAACCGTACCCTAACTATAATCCTATCCCTAACAATAATCATAACCCTAACACTAATCTAACCCTAACCCTAACACTCATCCGAACCCTAACCCTAACACTAACCCTAACCCTAACCATTACCCTAATGTTTGCTTATCCCTAACCTTAACCCTAACACTGACCCTAAACCTAACTCTAACCCTAACAAACATCCAAACGCTAAACTTAACTCTAACCCTAATCCTAACCCTGACCCTGACCCTAACCCTAACCCTAACACTACCCCTAACCCTAACTCTAACCCTAATGCTAACCCTAACTCTGACCGAACCCTAAATTTGACCCTGACCCTAACCCTAACCCTAACCCTAACCTAAACCTAACCCTAACCCTAACCTAAACCTAACCTTTATGATAAACATAAAACTAACCTAACCCTAATCCTGACTGTAAACCTTATCCTAAACCTAACCCTAACCCTAACCTTAACCCTCATTATAAAGCTAACTCTAACACTAACCCTAACTCTGGCCTATCCCTAACCCTAACCCAAACCATAACACAAACCCTAACACTAACTCTGGCCTGATGCTAACCCTAACCTTAAACCTAAACCTAACCTAACCCTAACCCTAACACTAACCCTAACCGTAAACATAACCATAACCCTAACCCTAACACTAACACTAACCCTCATCCTGACCCTAACCCTAACCCTCAACCTAAACCTAACCCTAACCCTAAACCTCATTTTAAACGTAACCATAACCTTAACCCTACCCCTAACCCTCATCCTAAACCTAACCCTAACTATAATCGTAACCCTAACCCTAAACCTAACTCTAACAGTAACCCTCATCCTAACCCTAACTGTAATCCTAACCCTAACCCTAACTGTAAATCTAACCCTAACCCTAAAACTAACCCAAACCCTAACCCTAACAATCATTCTAACCCTAACCCTAACTCTAACCCTAATTTTAACCCTAACCTTAACCTAAAACCTATACCTCATTTTAACTCTTACCCTGAACCTCATCCTAACTATAAACCTAGCCCTAACCCTAATCTAACCCTAACCCTAACACTCATCTGAACCCTAACCCTAACACTAAACCTAACCCTAATTCTAACCCTCACCGAAACCTAACCCTAACACTAACCTTAACCCTCTATATAACCCTATCCCTAACCCTAACCGTAACCCTCATTTTAACCCTAAACCTAAACCTCATCCTAACCCTAACCTGAACCTTAACCCTGGCTTATCCCTAACCCAAACCTTAACCCTAACCCTAAACCTAAACCTAACAGTAACCCTCATCCAAACGCTTAACCTAAACCTAACCCTAACCCTAAACCTGACCCTAACCCTAAACCTAAACCAAACCTAACCCTAACCCTATGGCTAACCTTAACCCTAACTGTTAACTTAACCGTAACCTTAACATTAACCCTAACCGTAACACTAACCATCATCCTAACCCTAACCCTAACTTTCATCCTAAACCTAACACTATCACTAACCATCATTTTTACCCTAACCCTAACCGTATCCTTAACCCTACCCCTAACCCTCATCCTAAACCTAACCCTAACTATAATTGTAACCCTAACCCTAAACCTAACTCTAAACCTAACCCTCATAATAACCCTAAGTATAATCCTAACCCAGGCCCTAACCCTAAAAATCATTCTAACCCTAACCGTAACCCTAACCCTTACCCTTACCCTAAGCCCTACCCTAACCCTAATCCTAACTCTGGCCTAAACCTAAACCTAACCCTAACCCTAACCCTAACTCTGGCCTAAACTTAACCTTGACCCTAACCCTAACCATAACTTAACCCTAACCTTAACGCTAACCCTAACCCTAATCTAACCCTAAACCTAACCCTAAACCTAACTATAATCCTCATCCTAACCCTAACTCTAACCCTAACCTTAACCCTCATTATAAACCTAACTCTAATGCTAACCCTAACTCTGGCCTATCCCTAACCCTAACCCTAACCCTAAGCCTAACTCTGGCCTTACCGTAACCCTGACCCTAACCCTAATCCTAACAAAAACCTAACCTTAACGCTAACCCTAACACTAACCTAACCTTAACCCTAACCCTAACCATAAACTGTAAAACTCATCCTAACCCAAACCCTAACCCGAACCTTAACCCTCATTATAAACCTAACTCTAAAGCTAACCCTAACTCTGGCCTATCCCTAACCCTAACCCAAATCATAACCCTAATCCTAAATCTAACTCTGGCCTAACGCTAACCCCAACAATAACCATAAACCTACAGCTAACCCTAAACCTAACCCTAAAACTAAACTTCATTTTTACCCTAACCCTAATGCTAACCCTAACACTCATCCTAACCCTAACCATAATCATAACCCTAAACCTAACCTAACCCTAACCCTAACGCTAACACTAACCCTAACCGTAACATTAACACTAACCCTGACCCAAGACCGTAACCCTAAACCTAACCCTAAAACTAAACTTCATTTTTACCCTAACCCTAATGCTAACCCTAACACTCATCCTAACCCTAACCATAATCATAACCCTAAACCTAACCTAACCCTAACCCTAACGCTAACACTAACCCTAACCGTAACATTAACACTAACCCTGACCCAAGACCGTAACCCTAAACCTAACCCTAACCCTCATTCTAACCTTAATCCTAAACTTAACGCTCATTTTAACGCTAACCCTAAACATTATCCTAACCCTAAGCCTAACTGAAACCTAAATCTAACCCTCATCACAACCCTAACCCTAATACTGACCTTAAACCTGTATCTAACCCTCATTTTAAACCTAAATATCAACCTCATCCTAAACCTAACCCTAACCTGAACCCTAACCCTGTCTTATCCCTAACCCAAACCCTAACCCTAATCCTAACCCTAACCCTCATCCTAACCCTAACCCTAACTATAATCCTAACCCTAACCCTAACCCTAACTCTAACCTTAACCGTAACCCTAAAACTAACCCTAAACTTCATTTTTACCCTAACCCTAACGCTAACCCTAACCCTCATCCTAACCCTAACCATAATCATAACCCTAACCCTAACCTAACCCTAACCTAACCCTAACCCTAACCCTAACGCTAACACTAACCCTAACCGTAACATTAACACTAACCCTGACCCAAGACCCTAACCCCAAACCTAACCTTACCCTAACCCTAAACCTAACCCTAACCCTCATTCTAAACTTAATCCTAAACTTAAACCTTAACCTAACCCTAACCCTAACCCTCATCTGAACCCTAACCATAAAACTAACCCTAACCCTCATTCTAACCCTAACCCTAAACTTAACCCTCATTTTAATGCTAACCCTAAACATTATCCTAAGCCTAAGCCTAAGCCTAACCCTAACCTAACTCTAACCCTAACCCTAACCCTCATCTGAACCCTAACCCTAACACGAACCTTAACCCTATATCTAACCCTAACACTAACCCTAACAGTAACCCTCATTTTAACCCTAAATCTAAACCTCATCCTAACCCTAACCCTAACCTGAACCCTAACCCTGGCTTATCCCTAAACCAAACCCTAGCCCTAGCCCTAAACCTAAACCTAACCCTAAACTTAACCCTCATCCTAACCCTAACCCTAACTATAATCCTAACCCTAACCCTAACCCTAACTCTAACCCTAACCGTAACCCGAAAACTAACCCTAAACCTAACCCTTATTCTAACAATAACGCTAAATCTAACCCTAACTTTAACCCTAACCGTCAACTGAAACCTAACCATCATTTTAACCCTTACCCTAAACCTCATCCTAGACCTAACAGTAACCCTAACCCGAAACTAATCCTAACCCTAACACTCATCCAAAACCCTATTCTTAACACTAACGCTAACCCTAACCCTAACCATTACCCTAACGTTTGCTTATCCCTCACCTTAACCCTAAACCTAACCCTAAACCTAAACCTCATCCTAAACCTAACCCTTACCGTAACTTTAACCCTAACCCTAATCCTAAAACTAACCCCAACCCTAACCCTAACACTAACCCTAATCCTCAACCTAACTTGAACTGTAAACCTAACCCTAAATCTAAACCTCATCCTCATCCTAACCCTAACCCTAAACCTAACCCTATGGAAACCCTAACCCTAAACCTAAACCACAACAAGTCGCTAACCCTAAAACTTGGCCTAACCCTAACGCTAGTGTAATCCTAACCGTAACCATGACACTACCCCTAACTCTGGCCTATCCTGAACCATAAACCTAACCAAATTCCTAACCCTCATTCTAACCCTAAGCCTAACCCTAATCGTAAACCTAACCATAATCCTAGCTGTAACCCTAAACTCTACTGTAACCCTAAGCCTAACCCTCATTTTCACCCGTAACCCTAAAACAAAACCTAAACCTAACCCTAACGCTAACACTACACCTAATTTTGACGCTGAACCTAACCCTCATTATAACCCTAACCATAACCTGAACCCTAACTCTAACCATAACCCTAAAGCTAACACTAACCCAAACAATAATCCTAACCGTAACCATAACCCTAACCCTAATCCTCATTCTAAAACTAACCCTAACCCTAACCCTACCCCTAAACCTAACACTAACCCTAACCCTAATCCTAACCCTAACACTCATTCTAAACCTAACCCTAACCGTAACCCTAACCCTAAACCTAACGCTCATCTTAAACCTAACCAAAATGCTAACCCTAACCCTAATCCTAACCCAAACACTAATCCTCATCCTAACCTTAAATGTAACCTAAACCTAACCCTAAACCTAACCCTAACTCTAGCTCTAACTTTGGCCTAACCCTAACACTAAACCTGGCCTGTCTCGAAACCTAAATCTAACCCTCACCGTAAACTTAACCCTAAGACTAACCCTGACCCTGGCCTAATCCTAACCCTAACCCTAACCCAAACACAAATCCTAAACCTGAACCTAACCCTAACCCACAACGTCATCCTAAACCTAACCCTAACTCTAACCCTAATCCTAACCCAAATCCTCATCCTAACTTGAAACGTAAACCTAACCATAAACATAAACCTCATCCTAACCCTAACCCTTCATAGGTTCTTTAAAATTTACTGATGGCACACTAAAAGCAAATCTTTTACAATCTTGAGGAGCAAGAGGAATCGCATAAAAACAATCTTTTAAATCTAGTATGATTTTAAAAGTATCTTTAGGTATGGCAGAAGGGGTAGGCAATCCAGGTTGTAAGGCTCCTATTAATTCCATGGTTTCATTTACTTTTCTGAGACCTTGTAAAAGCCTCCATTTTCCTGACTTCTTTTTTATAACAAAAATAGGGGAGTTCCAAGGTGAGTTTGATGGAGCAATATTGCCGTTATCAAGCTGTTCCTGTACTAACTGCTCAGCGGCTTTAATTTTTTCAAGGGAAAGAGGCCACTGATTCACCCACACAGGATCGTCTACTTTCCATGTTATTGGATCTGCATGGGGTACAGGTTGTTCAGTGACCTCCCCTAAAAATGACCCAACCCATTTTTAAAATGTCTTGGGACAGGTATTGATTGCTAAGCTATACCTTGTCCAGATATTTCCAATCCTGAATTAAGCATCTGATTGGGAACTGCATTGCTAGGACTATAAAGATACACTCCCATATTACTCATCACATCTCTACCCCACAGATTAACAGGAAGGCCAGGGATAATGTATGGTTTAAAAGTTCCCTCGTGTGCTTCCTCATCCTTCCAAGTTAACTCATTACTACTTTGTTCAGGACATTGGCTTTATCCTATTCTGCATAACTGTGTAATAGAGGATGGTTTGGGCCAATGCATAGGCCACTGATCAGCAGTGAAGACAGAGACATCAGCCCCTGTATCCAATAATCCTATAAATTTTCTTCCATTAATTTGTAACACTAGCTCAGGTCGATTTGACCAATAGCATGTACCCAATAAGCAACAGAGGATCCAAAACCTGCATCTCCTCTTTTATCCTTTTTACTTGCATTTTTTTGTCTGAACTTGGGGGAGCAATATTAATTGAGCTAGTCTTTGACCTTGATTTATTACAGAAATTCCATTTGGAGAGAGTGCATCATAATTTTTATCTCCCCTTCAAAATCAGCATCAATTATTCCAGGAGCTACTAAAATCCCCTGCATAGTAGTACTACTTCTTCCGAATAATAGGCCCATAGTCCCTCTAGCAAATGAACCACAAACTCCTGTAGGTACGGCCTGCATTCCCATTTCAGGAGTTAATATTGTGTAGGCTGAGGAACTGAAGTCCAGTCCTGAGCTAAATGAGGTTGCTCTACAGAGGTCCTGAATGGATTTCTTTGCTGAGGGACCATGTTCTGTAGTGCCCCATAATACTGTTGTACCTATGTAATCCCAACCATAAACTGTATGTAATCCTAACCATAAATAGGAACCTAACCCTAACTCTGGCATGTCCTGAACTCTAAACATAACGCTAAGGCTACCCTAACACTAATTCTAAACACAAACCTAACCATAATCCTAAACTTAAAACTAACCCTAAACCTAACCATAAGCCAAAGACTAACCAAACCCTAAACCTAACCTTAATCTTAACCCTAAACCTAAACCTAAACCTAACCCTAATCTTAACCCTAAACCTAAACTTAACCCTAACCCTAGCCTATCCCTAACCCTAACCCTAACCATAATCATCACCAAAACGCTAACCCTAACCCTACATGTAACCCTAACCACACCAAAACACTAACTCTAAACCTAAAACAAACCCTAACCTTAAACATAACCCTAGCACTAAACATGGCCTATACCTAAACCTAACCCTAACCCAAAACACTAACCCTATAAATAACTTTAACCTTAACCCTAAACCAAACCCTAACTCTAAAACTAACCCTAACCCTAACTCTAATCCTAACCCTATCCTTAACCCTAACTCTGGCCTAACCCTAACACAAACCCTAACCCAAACTCTGGCCCAACCTAACCCTAACCCTAAAACTAAACCTCATCCTAACCCTCACCCTAACCCTAACTCTAACCCTAACACTAACCGAAACCCTAACACTAACCCTAACACTAAACTTAACACTAAATCTCATCCTAAACCTAAACTGCATCCTAACCCTACTCCTAACCCTAACCGTCATCCTATCCCTAAACCTAAACCTAACACTAAACCTTAACCTGATCCTAATCCTAACACTAACCCTAACCCTGTTGAAACCCTAACCCTAATTCTGGCTTATCATGAAAGCTAGACCTAACCCTAAACCTAACCTTTATTCTAAACCTAACCGTGAAACTAACCCTAACCCTAATTCTGGCCTATTACTAAATCTAACCCTAACCCTAACCCTAATGCTTATTCTAACCGTAACCCTAACCCTAATCCTACACCTAAACCTCAACTTAACCCTAAAAATAAACCTAAACCTAACACTATTGAAACCCTCACCCAAAACCTAACACTCACCAAACGCTAACCCTAACAGTAACCCTAGTGTAATCCAAACCAAAACCCACATCGTAACCCTAACTCTGGCCGATCCTGAACCCTAAACCTAACCCTAACCCTAACCATAAACCTTA
This sequence comes from Rhombomys opimus, assembly GCA_010120015.1. Classification (NCBI taxonomy): domain Eukaryota; kingdom Metazoa; phylum Chordata; class Mammalia; order Rodentia; family Muridae; genus Rhombomys; species Rhombomys opimus. The sequence continues at coordinate 751,030 of REGO01000564.1, forward strand.
CTCTAACCTAACCTTAACCCTAACCATAACTCTAACACTAACCCTCACCAAAACGCTAAACCTAATGCTAACCCTAAACTTGGCCTAAACCCAACCCTAACCCTAAACATAACCCTAACCCTAACTCTAACCCTCATTCTAAACCTAACCCAAACACTAACCCTATCTCCAACCATAACCCTAACAGTCAACCTAAACCTACTCATTTTAACCCGAACCCTAACCCTAACCCTAACCCTATCCCTAACCCTAACTCTGGCCTATTCCTAAACCTAACACTAAACCTAACCCTAACCCTTATTCTAACCCTAACCCTAACCCTAACCTAACACTCATTTTAACCCCAACCCTAACCCTAACACTATCCCTAACCCTAATTCTGGCCTATCCCTAAACCTAACACTAAAACTAACCCTAACACTTATTCTAACCCTAAACCTAACACTAACCCTGACCCTAACCAAAACCCTAACCTAACCCTAACCCTGACCCTAAATTAACCGTAACCCTATACACAAACCCTAACACTAACCCAAATACTAAACATAACCCGAACCCTCATCCTAACCCTAATCCTAACACTAACCCTAACCCTAACCCTTACCCTTACCCTAACCCTTACCCTAACCTTAACTAAAACACAGCAAAACGCTAACCCTAATACTTAGCCTAACCCTAACACTAGTGTAATCCTAACCATAACCAGGACACTACCCCTAACTCTGACCGATGCTGTACTCTAACCTAACCCTAACCCTCATTCTAACCCTAAGCCTAACCCTAAACCTAAACTTTACCTTAATTCTATTTGTAACCCTAAACCTAACCCTAACCTTCATTTTAAACCAGCCCTAAAACTAAACCTAACCCTAATCCTAAACCTAACCCTAACCCTAACTGAAAACCTAACCCTAACACTAAACCTAACCCTAAGCCTAACCCTCATTCTAAACCTAACTATAACCCTAACCTGAACTCTGGCCTTTCCCTAACCCTAACCCTAAACCTAACCCTAACCCTAACCCTAACCCTAAACCTAACCCTGATTTTAACACTAACCCTAACCCTCATCCTAACCCTAAACCTAAATCTAACCCTAACCCTAACTCTAACCATAACCCTAAACCCAATCCTCACCCTAACTCTAACCCTATCCCTATCCTTAACCCTAACTGTGGCCTAACCCTAACTCTAGCCCTATTACGAACCCTAACCCTACCTCTGGCCTATTCCTAACCCTAACCCTAACCCTAACCCTAATGCTTATTCTAACCATAACCCTAACCCTAATCCTACACCTAAACCTCATCCTAACCCTAAAAATAACCTTAAACCTAACACTATTGAAACCCTCACCCAAAACCTAATGCTCACCAAATGCTAACCCTAACCATAACCCTAGTGTAATCCTAACAAAAACCCGCATCCTAACCCTAACTCTGGCCTATCCTGAACCCCAAACCTAACCCTAATCCTAACCATAAACCTTATTCTAAACCTAACCCTAACCCTAATCCTAACTCTAACACTAACCCTCACTAAAACGCTAAGCCTAACGCTAACGCTAACTTTCGCCTAAGCCTAAACCTAACCTAATGCTAACCCTAACTCTAACCCTCATTCTAAACCTAACCCAAACACTAACCCTATCACTAACCATAACCCTAACTGTCAAACTAAACCTAACCCAAACCCTAAAGCTAAAACCAAACTTAACACTCATTTTAACCATAACCCAAACCCTATCCCTAACCCTAACTCAGGCCTATCCCTAAACCTAACACTAAACCTAACCCTAAGACTTATTCTAACCCTAAACCTAACCATAACGCTAACCCTAAACCTAACCCTAACCTAACCCTAACCCTCATTTTAACACTATCCCTAAAACTAAACCTAAACCTAACCTTAACGCTAACCCTAACCCTCATTTTAACCCTGAAACTAACCCTAACAGTAACCCTAACTCTAACCATAACCCTAATCCTAACCCTAACACAAACAATAACCCTAAACCTAACCCTAACCCTAACACTAACCCTAGGCCTAATCCTAACCCTAAACCTAACTCTAAATGAAACCCTAACCCTAACACTAACCCTAACACTAAACCTAACCCTAACCCTAACCCTCATTCTAAACCTAACCCTAACTTTGATCCTAACCCTAAACCTAACCCTGATTTTAACACTAAACCTAACCCTCATCCTAACCCTAAAGCTAGCTTTCACCCTGAATCTAACCACAATCCTAACCCCAATCCTAACCCTAACTCTAACCCTAACCCTATCCTTAACCCTAACTCTGGCCTAACCCTAACCCTAACCCTAACTCTAACCCTAACATGAAACCTAACCATAACTGTGGCCTAACCCTAACCTTAAACTTATTCCTAACCCTAACCCTGGTCTATTTCTAACCCTAACCCTAACCCTAACCCTAACTCTAACCCTAACCCTATCCTTAACCCTAACTCTGGCCTAACCCTAACCCTAACCCTAACTCTAACCCTAACACGAAACTTAACCATAACTCTGGCCTAACCCTAACCTTAAACTTATTCCTAACCCTAACCCTGGTCTATTTCTAACCCTAACCCTAACCCTAACCCTAAACCTCAAACTAACCCCAACCCTAACCCAAACCCTAACACTAATACTAACCCTAGGCCTAACCCGAACCCTAACTCTAACCCTGGTCTATCCCTAAACCTAACCCTAAGCATAACGCTAACCCTAACCCTAACCCTAACTAAAACCCTAGCCCTAACACTAACTCTAACACTAAACCTAACCCTAACCCTAAATCTCATTCTAAACCTAACCCTAACCCTTACCCTTACTCTGGCCTTTCCTTAACCCTAACCTTAACCCTAACCAGAACCCTAACCCTAACCCTAACCTGAACCCTAACACTAACCCTAACCCTAACACTAACACTAACCCTAAGTCTGGCCAAACCTTAACCCTAATGCTAACCCTCGGCCTAACTCTAACCATAACCCTGACCTAACCCTCATTTTAACCTTAAACCTGAACCTAAACCTAACCCTAACACTACACCAAACACTAATCCTAAATCAAATCTAACACTAACCCTAACCCTCCCCGTAAACCTAACCCTAACCCTAATCCTAACCCTAAACCTAATGCTCATCCTAAACCTAACCCTAACCCTAACCCTAATCCTAACAACAACCCTAATCCTCATCTTAACACTAAACCTAAACCTAAACCTAACCCGAACCCTAACCCTAAACCTCATCCTAACCCTAACCCTAACTCTAACCCTAACCCTATTGAATCCCTAACACTAAACCTAACAAATAACAAAACACTAACCTTAAAACTTACCTGAACCCTAACCCTAGTGTAATCCTAAACATAACCAGGACCCACCGCTAACTCTGGCCTATCCTGAAACCTAAACGTAAACCTAAGCCTAATCCTCATGTTAAACTTAACCCTAACATTAACCCTAGCGCTAACCCTAACCCTAACCCTAACCCTAACTCTGGGTAACCCTAACACTAACCCTAACCCTAACCTTAACCCTGACCTATCCCTAAAACTAACCCTAAACCTAAACCTAACCCTAAACCTAACCCTAATTTTGACACTAACAATAACACTAAACCTCATTCTAAACCTAACCCTTACCTTAACCCTAGCCCTAACCCTAACCCTAACCCTAACCCTGGCTAACCCTAACACTAACCCTAACCCTAACCATAACACTGACCTATACCTAACACTAACCCTAAATCTAAACCTAACCCTAACCCTACCCCTCATTTTAACCCTAACCTTAACCCTGAACCTACCCCAAACACTAATCCTAAACCTAACCTTAACCCTAACCCTGGCGTATCCCGAAACCTAAAGCTAACCCTCACCTAAACTTAACCCTAAGACTAACCCTGACTCTGGCCTGATCCTAACCCTAACCCTAACACAAACACTAATCCAAAACCTGAACCTAACCCTAACCCAAACCCTCATCCTAAACCTAACCCTAACCCTAACCCTAACCCTAATTCGAAAACTAACCCTAAACCTAAACCTAATCCTACAAGTAACCCTAACCCTAATCCTCATCCTAACTTGAAACGTGTACCTATCCCTAAACCTGAACCTAATCCTAACCCTAAACATAACCCTATGGAAACCCTAACCCTAAACCTAAACCACAACAAAACGCTAACCCTAAAACTTAGCCTAACCCCAACGCTAGTGTAACCCTAACCATAACCATGACACTACCCCTAACTCTGTCCTATCCTAAACCCAAAACTTAACAATAATCCTAACCCTCATTCTAACCCTAACCCTAACCCTAAACATAAACCTAACCTTAACCCTAAACCTAAACCTAACCCTAAACCTCATTTTAACCCTATTCCTAAAACTAAACCTAAACCTAAACTTAATGCTAACCCTCACCCTCATTTAACCCTGAACCTAACCCTCATCCTAACCCTAACCCTAACTCTAACCATAACCCTACCCCTAACCCAAATCCAAAGAATAACCCTAACACTAACCCTAGGCCTAACACTAACCCTAAACCTAACTCTAACCCTGGTCTATCGCTAGCACTAAACCTAACCCTAAACACTAACTCTAACCCTAAACCTAACCCTAATCCTAAACCTAACCCTCATTATAAACCTAACCCTAATCCTAAACCTAACCCAAAATCTACCCCTAACCGTCATACTAACCCTAACAATAATCCTTACCTAAACCTAACGCTCATCCTAAACCTAACCCTAACCCTAAATCTAATCCTAAACCCAACCCTAATCCTCATCCTAAACCTAAACCTAAACCTAACCCTAACCCTAACCCTAAACATCATCGTAACCATAAACCGAACTCTAACCCTAACCCTATTGAAACCCTAACACTAACCCTAACTCTATCCTTACCCTAACTAAAACCTAAACTAAAACTAAAACATAAACCTAAAACTAAAGGTAAACCACAACAAAACGCTAACCCTAAAACTTAGCCTAACCCTAACGCTAGTGTAATCCTAACCATAACCATGACACTACCCCTAACTCTGGCCTATCCTGAACCCTAAACCTAAACCTAATCCTAACCCTCATTCTAACCCTAACCCTAACCCTAACCATAAACCTAACAGAAACCCTAACCCTAAAACAAACCCTAATCCTAATCCTAACCCTAAAGCTCATCCTAAACCTAAACCTAATCCTAACCCTAACCCTAATCCTCAGCCTAACCCTAAACCTAAGGCTAACCCTAACCCTGAACCTCATCCTAACCCTAACCCTGACTCTAACCCTAACCCTATTGAAACGCTAACACTAAACTTAACCCATACCAAAACGGTAACCTTAAAACTTACCTTAAACCTAACCCTAGTGTAA
>REGO01000564.1:757447-790170 GCA_010120015.1 Rhombomys opimus
CTTAACAATAACCATGACACTACCCCTAATTCTGGCCTATCCTGAACCCTAAACCTAACCCTAATCCTAACCCTCATTCTAACCCTAACCCTAACCCTAACCATAAACCTAACCCTAACACTAACCCTAACCGAAAACCTAACCCTAACTCTAATCCTAACACTAAACCTAACCCTAATGCTAACCTAAAGCAAAAGACTAAACTGAAACATAAACCTAACCCTAACCCTAACCCTTATCCTAAAACTAACCCTAACTGTAATACTAACCCTACCCTAACCCTAACCCTAACCCTAAAAAAATCCTAACCCTGATACAAACCCTAACACTAAAACTAACCCTAACACTAACCCTCATTTTAAACCTAACCCTTATCCTAACCCTAACGATAATGCTTATCTTAAACCTAACCGTAATCCTAACCATAATCCTAACACTAACCCTATCCCTAACCCTAACCCTAATACTCATCCTAACTTGAAACGTAAGCCTAACACTAAACCTAAATCTCATCCTAACCCTAACCCTAACCCTATGGAAACCCTAACCCTAAACCTAAACCACAACAAAACGCTAACCCTAAAATTTAGCCTAACTGTAACGCTAGTGTAATCTTAACCATAACCATGACACTACCCCTAAGTCTGGCCTATCCTGAACCCTAAACTTAACCCTAATCCTAACCCTCATTCTAACCCTAAGCCTAACCCTAAACATAAACCTAACCTTAGATCTAAGCGTAACCATAAACCTAACCTTAACCCTAAACCTAACCCTACCCATAACCGTCATTTTAACCCTATTCCTAAAACTAAACCTAAACAAAACCTTAACGCTATCCCTAACCCTCATTTTAACCCTGAACCTAACCCCCATTCTAACCCTAACCCTAACCCTAACCCTAACTCTAAACATAACCCTAACCCTAACCCTAACTCTAACCCTGGTCTATCCCTAACCCTAACCCTAACCCTAAATATTAACCCTAACCCTAAACCTAACCCTAATCCTAATCCTGAACCTAATCCTCATTATAAACCTAACCCTAAACCTAACCCTAAACCTAACCCTAATCCTAATCCTAACCCTAACCCTAATGCAAAATCTAACCCTAACCGTCATACTAACCCTAAAAATAATCCTTACCTTAACCCTAACCCTAACCCTCACTCTGAGCTTACCCTAAAACTAAACCTAACCCTAACCCTGACCCTAACCCTAACCTAACCCTAACCCTAAACCTAAACCTAAACCACAATAAAACTCTAACCCTTAATCTTAGCCTAACCCTAACGCTAGTATAATCCTCACCATAATCATGACACTACCCCTAACTCTGGCCTATCCTGAACCATAAGCCTCACCTAATCCTAACCCTTATTCTAACCCTGACCCTAAACTTAACCCTAATTCAAACCCTAACCGAAACCCTAACCCTAACTCTAACCCTAACACTAAACCTAACCCTAACCTAAAGCAATGACTAAACCGAACCTAAACCTAACCCTAACCTTAAACCTAAACCTAACCCTAACCTTAACCCTAAATCTAAACCTAACCTTAACCCTAACCTTAAGCAAAACACTAACCCTAAACCTAAAACTAACCCTAACCCTAACGCTAACACTAACCCTAATCCTAACCCTAACCCTAACCGAACCTAACCCTAACCCAAACCCTAAACCTAAACTAAACCACAAGAAAACGCTACACCTAAAACCTAACCTAATGGTAACGCTATTGTAATCCTAACCATAACCTTGACACTACCCCCAACTCTGGCCTATCCTGAACCCTAAACCTAACCCTAAGCCTAACCCTCATTCTAACCCTAAGCCTAACCCTAATCGTAAACCTAACCTTAATTCTAACCATAACCCTAAACGTAACCCTAACCCTTAACCTAACCCTAAACCTAACCCTAATTTTAACCCTATCCCTAAAACTAAACCTAAACCTAACCCTAATGCTAACACTAACCCTCATCCTAACCCTAATCCTAACTCTAACCATAACCCTAACCCTAACCCAAACAATAACCCTAACCCTAACCCTAACCCTAAACCTAGCCCTAACCCTAACCATAACTCTAACCCTGGTCTATACCTAACACTAACCCTAACCCTAAACACTAACCCTAACCCTAAACCTAACAATAAAAATAACCCTAAACGGATCCCTAACCCTAACCCCAACCGTCATACTAAACCTAACAATAATCCTTACCTTAACCCTAACCCTAACCCTAACTCTGGCCTAACCCTAACCCTAAACTAACCCTAACCCTAACCCTACCCATAACCCTAACCCTAACCCTAACCCAAACACTAATCCTAAACCCGAAACCTAACCCTAACCCAAACCCTCATCCTAAACCTAACCCTAAACCTAACCCTAAACCTAATCCTAACACTAAGCCTAATCCTATATTGAATCCTCATCCTATCTTGAAACCTAAACCTAACCATAAACCTAAATCTCATCCTAACTCTAACCCTAACCCTATGCCCTATGCAAACACTAACCCTAAACCTAAAGCACAACAAAACGCTAACTCTAAACCTTAGCCTAACCCTAAGGCTAGTGTCATCCTAACCATAACCAGGATAATACCCCTAACTCTGGCCTATCCTGAACCCTAAACCTAATCTTAACCCTAAACCTCATCCTAACCCTAACACTAACCCTAACCCTAAATCTATTGAAAACCTAACCCTAAAACTAAACATCACCAAAACGTTAACCCTAAATCTTACCCTAAACCTAACTTAACCCTTACCTTAACCCTGACTCTAGCCCTAACCCTAAATCTAACCCTAAATCTGGATAACCCTAACCTTAACCCTAACCATAACGCTGACCTATCCCTAACAATAACCCTAACCCTAACCCTAACCCTAACGAAAAACACTAACCCTAATGCTAACCCTAACCCTAACTCTAACCCTAAGCCTAAACCAAAACCGAACCCTACCCTAACCCTCATTATAACCCTAACCCTAAACCTGACCCTAATACTAACCCAAACATTAATCTTTACCTAAACCTAACCCTAACTCTAAACCTAACCCTAAACCTAACTCTAACCCTAACCCTAACCCACATTCTAAACCTAAACCTAAACCTAACCCTAACCCTTATTAAAAACCTAACAATAACCCTAAACCAAAACCTAACCCTAACCCTAACCCAAACACTAACCCTAACAATAATCCTAACTCTAACCATAAACCTCACAAAAACAATAAACCTAACCTTAACCCGAACTTTGGCCTAAACATCACCCTAACCCTAACCCTAACCCTCACCCTAGGCCTGGCCTATCCCTAACTCTAACCCTAACCGTAACCCTAACTGTAAACCTAACGCAAACCCTAACCCTAGTGTAATCCTAACGATAACCTGGACCCTAACTCTAACTCTGGCATATCCTGAACCCTAAACCTAACCCTAACCATCATTTTGACCCTAACCATAACCAAAAACCTAACCTTAACCCTCATCCTAACCCTAAACCTAAACCTAATCCTAACCCTAAACCTCATCCTAACCCTAACACTAACCCTAACCCTAAATCTATTGAAACCCTAACCCTAAAACTAAACCTCTCCAAAACGCTAACCCTAAATCTTATCCTAACCCTAACCTAAACCTAACCCTAACCCTAGCCCTACCCATAACCCTAACCCTAACTCTCGATAATACTAACACTACCCTTAACCCTAACACTAACCCTAACGCTAACCCTAACCCTAACACTAACCCTAAGCCTAAACCTAAAACTAACCCTAACCCTCATTTTAACCCTAACACTAAACCTGACCCTAATACCACCCAAACACTAATCTTAACCTAAACCTAAACCTAACTTTAAAGCTAACCTTAACCCTAACCCTAACCCTCATCCTAACACTAAACCTAAACCTCACCCTAAACATAACCCTAACCCTAAACATCATCCTAACCCTAACACTAACCTTAACCATAACCCTATTGCAACCCTAAAACTAAACCTAAATGTCACCAAAATGCTAACCATAAAACTAACCCTAACTGTAAGCCTAGTGTAATCTGAACCATAACCTGGACCCTAACCCTAACTCTGGCCTCTCGTGAACCCTAAACATAACTCTAAACCTATCCCTAAAACTCATACTAAACCTAACCCTAACCCTAAAACTAACCCTAAACCTAAACCTAACTCTAACAATAACCCTCACAAAAACTAAATCTAACCCTAACCCAAACTTTGGCCTAACCCTCACCCTAACTCTAACCCTAACCCCCACCATAGCCCTGGCCTATCCCTAACTCTAACCGTAAAGCTAACCCTAACCCTAACCCTAACCCTAACCCTAACCCTAATCCTAACCCTAAACCTAACGCTAACCCTAACCCTATTGTAATCCTAATCATAACCGGGACCCGTACCCTAACTCTGGCATATTCTGAACCCTAAACCTAAACATAACCCTCATTTTAACCCTAACCCTAACCTAAACCTAACCCTAACCCTAACCCTCATTTTGACCCTAACCCTAACCCTAAACCTAAACCTAACCCTGATCCTAAGCCTAAACCTAAACCTGACCCTAACCCTAAACCTCATCCTAACACTAACACTAACCCTAACCCTAACCTTATTAAAACTCTAACCCTAAACCTAAACCTCACCAAAACGCTCACCCTAAAACTTACCCTAACCCAATACCTGTTGTAATCCTAACTATAACCAGGACCATACCCAAATTCTGGCCTATCCTGAAGCCTAACCCTAATCCTAAACCTCATCCCAACCCTAAAATAACCCTAACCCTAACCCTAACCCTACCTCTGGCCTAACCCTAACCATAACCCTGAACCTAACCCTCACTCAAACACTAAACCTAACCCTAACCCTAACCCTAAACATAACCCTAACCCTAACCCTAACCCTCACTCGGGCATATCCCTAAACCTAACACTAACCCTAACCCTAACCCTAATCCTAAACCTAACACTCTTCCAAACACTAACCCTAACTCTAACCCTACCAGTAACCCTATTGAAATCCTAACGCTTAACCCACCCCTCACCAAAACACTAACCCTAAAAATTACCATAACCCTAACCCTAGTATAAACAGAACCCTACCGCTAAATCTGACCTATCTAACCTTACAATCATTCTAAACCCTAACTCTTAACCTAGCCCTAACCCTAACTCTAGCTCTAACTTTCGCCTAACCCTAACCGTAACCCTGGCCTATCTGTAAACCTTACACTAACTCTCACCCTAACTTAACCTTAACCCTAACCATAACCCTAACCCTAACCGTAACCCTAACCCTAACCCTAAACCTAATCCTCATCCTAACCCTAAACCTAACCCTAACCCTAACCCTTATTAAAAACCTAAACCTAACCCTAAACCTAAACCTAACCCTAACCTTAACCCAAACACTAACCCTAACCCTAATCCTAACCCTAACCCTACCCTATTCCTAACTCTAACCTTAATCCTAAACCTAACCCTAAAACTAAACCTAACCCAAATCCTAAACATCAGCCTAACCCTAACACTAACCTTAACCCTAATCCTATTGCAACCCTAAACCTAAACCTAAACATCACCAAAACGCTAACCCTAACCCTCACCCTAACACTAACGCTAACCCTAACCCTAACCCTGGCCTATACCTAAACCTAACCCTAACACTAACCCTATACCTAAACCTAACTCTCACCAAAACTCAACCTTAACCCTATATGTAACCCTAACCCTAACCAAAACGCTAACCCAAACCTGAACCCTAAAGTGAACCCTAACTCTAACCCTAACCTTAACCCTAATACTAACTCTAACACTAACCCTAACCCTAAGTCTGGCCTACCCCTAACGCTAACCCTAACCCTTAACCTAAACCTAACCCTAATCCTAACCCTAATTCTGGCCTAACCCTAACCCTAACCATAACCCTAACCCAAACACTAACCCTATCCCTAACCCTAACCCTAAATCTGGCCTATGCCTAAACCTAACCCTAAACTTAACACTAAACCTAATTTTAACCTGAACACTAAACCTAACCCTAACCGAAACCCAAATATTAACCGTAACCCAAAACCTAACCTAACACTAACCCTTATTCTAAACCTACACTTAACCCTAAACCTAACCCTCATTTTAACCTTAAACCTAACTCTAACCCAAACCCTAACCATAACACTAACTCTGGCCTAACCCTAACCCTAACCCTAACCCTAACACTAACTCTGGCCTAACCCTAAACCTAACACTAACGCTAATGCTAACCCTAGGCCTAACCCTAAAACTAACCCTAAAGCTAATAAAAACTTAACTCTGGCCTATCCCTAACCCTAAAATTAACCCAAACCCTAACCCTCAACAAAACACTAATAGTATCCTGAAATGTAACCCTAATCCTCACCAAAAGGCTAACCCTAATCTTACCCCTAACCCTAGCGTAATCCTAATCATAACCCGGACCCTCACCCTAACTGTGACCTATCCTGAAACCTAACCTAACCCTAAACCTAATCTTCATTCCAACATAATCCTATCCCTAACCCAACCCTAAATCTGGCCTATGCCTAAACCTAACCCTAAACTTAACCCTAAACCTAATTTTAACCTGAACACTAAACCTAACCCAAACCCAAACCCAAACATTAACCCTAACAAAAACCCTAACGTAACACTAACCCTTATTCTTAATCTACACTTAACCCTAACCCTAACCCTCATTTTAACCTTAAACCTAACTCTAACCCTAACCCTAACACTAACACTAACTCTGGCCTAACCCTAACCCTAACCCTAACCTTAACCCTAACCCTAACACTAACTCTGGCCTAATCCTAACCCTACCCTAACACTAACCCTAACTGTCATCCTAACCCTAACCCCAAAACTAATTCTAACCCTAATCCTAGTGTAATCCTAACTATAACCAGGAACCTAATCCTAACTCTGGCCTGTCCAAAATCATAAACCTAACCCTTACCCTAACCCTAACCCTTACCAAAATGCTAACCCTAACCCTAACCCTAACCCTAACTCACCCTCATCCTAACCCTAACCCTAAACCTAAATCTCATTCTAAACCTAACCCTAACCCTAATCCTAACCCTAACCATAACTCTAAACCTAACCCTTATTATAAACCTAACCCTAACCCTAACTCTGGCTTATCCCTATCCCTACCCCTAACCCTAAACCTAACCTTCATTTTAACCCTAACCCTAACCCTCATTCTAAACCTAACCCTAACCCTACCCTAACCCTAACCATAAACCTAACCCTAAACCTAACTCTAAACCTAAACGTAACTGTAACTCTAACCCTAACTCTAACCCTATCCCTAACCCTAACCCTAAAACTAACACGAAACCTAACCCTCATTTTAACCCTAACCCTAAAATTCATCCTAACCCTAAGCCTAACCCTAAGCCTAAGCCTAAGCCTAACCCTAACCCTAACCCAAACCCGGGCCTTTCCCAAACTCTAACCCTAAACCTAACCCTGACCCAACCCTAAACCTAACCTTAATTCTAAACCTCACCATAACTCTAAACCTAACCCTAACCTTCTACCTGACACTAACCTAACCCTAACCCTAACTCTGTTTTAACCCTAACCGTAACCCTAACGCTAACCCTAAATGTAACTATGGCCTAACCATAACCCTAACCCTAACCTAACCCTAACCTTAAGCCATACCTAACCCTCATCGTATTCCTAAACCTAAACCTAACCCTAACCCTAAACCTCATCCTAATTCTAACACTAACCCTAACCCTAACCTTATTGAAGCCCTAAACCTAAACCTAACACTTACAAAAACGCTAACCCTAAAACTAACCCTAACAGTAACCCTGGTGTAATCCTACCTGAAACCTGGACCCTAACCCTAACTGTGGCCTATCCTGAACCTTAAACCTAAACCTTATTCTAAACCTAACCTTAATCCTAACAATAACCCTAACCCTAACTCTGCCCTATCCATAAACCTAACCCTAACCCTCACCAAAACGATCACCCTACCCCTAACTCTAACCCTAACACTCAAAAAAATGCTAACTCTAACCCTAACTATAACCCTAAACCTAACCCTCACCAAATGCTCACCCTAACCCTAACACTAACCCTAAACCTCACCAAAAACCTAACCCTAACTCTAACCCTAAACCTAAATCTAACCCTAAGCCTAACCCTAGCGTAATCCTAAGCCTAACCTGGATCCTGACCTTAACTCTGGCCTATTCTGAACCCTAACCATAATCCTATCTCTAACTCTAACACTAAACCTAACCCTATGGAAACACTAAATATAAACCTAACCCTCACCAAAACGCTAACCCTAAAACTTACCCTAACCTTAACCCTAGTGTAATCCTAACCATAAACAGGACCCTAACCCTAACTCTGGCATATCCTTTACCCTAAACCTAACCCTAACCCTAAACCTAAACCTAACCTTAACCCTTACCCAAACATTAACCGTAACCCTATCCATAATAGTAACTGTCATCCTAATCCTAACCCTAACCCTAAACATAACGTTAAACATACCCTCATTTTAACCCTAACCCTAACTGTCATCCTAGAACTAACCTTAACCCTATCCCTTACCCTAACCCTAACACTAACCCTAACCCTAACTCTGGCCTAACCCTAACCCTAACCTAACACTAACCCTAACTTAACCCTAACCCTAACCCTAACCCTAAACCTAACCCTTACCCTAACCCTAATGCTATCCCTAACCCTCATCCTAACCCTAACCCTAACCCTCATTTTAACCCTAACCCTAAACCTAAACCTAAACCTAACCCTAACCCTAACCCTCATTTTAACTCTAACCCTAAACCTAACCCTAACCCATATATTAACCCTAACCTTAACCCTAACCTAACACTAACCCACATCCTAACCTGAAACCTAACCCTAACCCTCCTTCTAAACCTAACCTTAACCCTAACACTCTCCCTCAGTTTAACCCTAATCCTGACCCTAACCCAAACTCGAACCCTAACCCTAACTCTGGCCCAACACTAACCCTAAGCCTAACCCTAACCCTAAGACAAACCCTGGCCTATCCATAACCCTAACACTCACCAAAACGCCAACCCTAACCCTAACCCTAACCCTAAATGTAGTGTAATCTCAAACATAACCCCAATCTGCAGGAGCCAGCCAGGTAGCGTTGAACGGTTCGTGAGTTGGGTGTGAGGATTAAAATTAATAAAATAAACACACAGCACACAGGAAACTTTTTAAAGGTCCAGACTCAATTGCCACAGCAAACGGCAGGCTGCTTGCAGCAAGCAGTGACAGCAGCAAGCCTCCCATCTCTGCCTCCAGCCTTCTGACCACTTCATTTTTTGAGTAACCTATTCCCTAAACCTAACCCTATCCCTAACCCTCATTTTAACCCTAACCCTAACCCTCATCCTAACAATAACCCTAAACCTAACCCTATCCCTAACCCTCATTTTAACCCTAACCCTAACCCTCATCCTAACAATAACCCTAAACCTAACCCTATCCCTAACTCTCATTTTAACCCTAACCCTAACCCTCATCCTAAAACTAACCCTAACCCTATCCCTAACCCTAACCCTAACACTAACCATAACCCTAACCCTAACCCTAACCAAACTCTGGCCTAACCCTAACCCTAACCTAAGCCTAACCCTAACCCTAACCTTAACCCTAACCTAACACTAAACCTAAACCTAACCCTAACCCTAACCCTAACGCTAACCCTAACCCTAACCCTCATCCTAACCCTAACCCTAACCATCATTTTAACCCTAACCCTAACTCTCATTTTAACCCTAACCCTAAACCTAACCCTAACCTAACACTAATGCTCATACTAACTCTAACCCTAACCCTCCTTCTAAACCTAACCTTAACCCTAACTCTAACCCTCATTTTAACTCTAACCCTGACCCTAACCCTAACTCTAACCATAACCCTAACTGTAACCCTAACTCTGGCCCAAAACTAACCCTAACCCTAACCCTAAGACAAACCCTGGCCTATCCATAACCTTAACCCTAACCCTAACCATAACCCTAAACCTCACCAAAACGCTAACCCTAACCCTAACCCTAACCCTCAATGTAGCGTAATGTCAAACATAACCCCAATCTGCTGGAGCCAGCCGGGCAGAGTTGAACAGTTCTTGAGTTGGGTTTGAGGATTAAAATTAATAAAATAAACACACAGCAAACAGGAAACTTTTTAAAGGTCCAGACTCGACAGCCACAGCAAAAGGCAGGCTGCTTGCAGCAAGCAGTGACAGCAGCAAGCCTCCCATCTCTGCCTCCTCCTCTGCCTCCAGCCTTCTGACCACTTTATTTTTTGAGTAGTTACTTTTAGCCAGTAAAACATCTCAGAACAATAGGTTAATTTGCACAAGGAGCCTGATGAAGAGGTGTAACCCTCACAAGCTATCCCACCTGTTGTCACAAACAAAAGGAGATAGACTTGCAAGTTCTCCTCTGCCATTAGTAAAGGCCTCCTAAAAGCCATCTCTCTGCCGAGATTTAAATATCAAAGCAGGCCGCTGAGTCATGGCTTCCAACATGTCCCCCTTTTTATATTTTTAAATTTTTGCCATAAGTTAAGAATTATGGAGCAGAAGATTGTGCCTATCTTAGGATGTTTCTCTCGAAAGGTATATATTTTTTATTCATGTCCCTATTTTGGGGTCAATATTTGTACATGAATTTTTATACACCCCAGAGAAACCTTACCCATCTCTAACTACCATTCTGCTAGGGTGGACACTGTGACATGATCTTGTGCAGATCAGCTCAGCTTTGACACAGCAAAAGGCCTTCAGGCAGATTTTAGTTGTCACGGATAGGAGTACGTCTCCTATTGCAAGTCAAGTCCAAAGTAACACTGTAAAAGTAACTACCAGGTGACTCCCTGTGTAAATTACCAAGTCTGAGAAACATTTAGAGGAACCATAGTAAAAGGCTGTCGAGCAAACAGAACCATTTGAAAGCTTAAGATCTCCAAGCAGCAAAACAAAAGGAGAATTTACATAGGCAGTTACAGGGCTTCCCAATTGTTCCTGAAGCAAGTCTGTTTTGCTCTGTTGAAAACCAGAGCCAGATTAAAGTTTCACAGTTAGTTATCTTTTGATTTTGTTGAAGTTTGTAGCAAAACAGTCAAGTCCAGTTTATTATATAAGAGGTTTTTCTTCATGATGTCTTCTCCCAGGAGCAGAATGAAACAAAGGCAGGGTCAGGAGCTCAGGTCTAATGCAGCTTTTCAGTCTAGGACAGGGCAGAGTTTACTGTTGTCTGCAGCAGCAACATCTTCTTTCTGGGGAACAACTGCAAACTGTACCAGCCTCTCTGAGATTCACCTGGCTTCCTCTGCGTCCTGTGGAAAAACACAAACATGCCCTCTTCCCCATATTAACACAGGGTCAGGGCCCTGCCACAATCCAGTAATTGGATCTTTCCATTTTACTTGGGCAAAATTATCTTTGTTATTAGGATGCCATAATCGATCACCTGCAGAACGGCCTTGTGTATACACATTCAAAAAATTTAAAATAAAGAGAGCATGATTAATATTTGGGGATATGACTCCCTCCTTTTTTATTTTTTGCAATTGGTTTTTAAGAGATCCATGGGCTTGTTTTATAAGATTTTGGCCCTGGAAATTACATGGAATGCCCATTTTATGACTTATATTAATGAAAGGTATACCAATTGCAGCAAGACACTTTAAGCAATGACTTATAACATGTTTGGTGGCTTCTCTGGTGATATTAAATTGTTTTCTTAAGCTCTTGCTATTTTGATGACGTAATGTATGAGAATTTTGAGCCAATTTTTGTTGAGTTAATCCAACCAAACGTGTGGCTAGATCTGCTAAATCATTTCCTAAAGTTAAAGGTCCAGGAAGCCCTGAATGAGCTCTAATATGCGCTATGAAACAAGGCTGCACATGGCTCCAAATACTTTGTTGAATCTCTCTAAATAGATCTTGTATTTGTTTATTAGCTGTATTAACATATGTTACAGTCTCTAGCACTTGTAAAGCTTTAGCTATATAATGGCTATCAGTATACAAGTTGAAAGAGGTAGAAGCCAAATTTTTAAAGACTGTAGCAGGAGAAACAGCTCCAGCTCATAATTCTACAACTTGAGCTGAGGCTGGCAATGTTTGCAAAACAAAAGTTGGTCCCTTTAGTACATAAACAGCTTTTCCTTTTGAAGATCTATCAGTGAATACTGTTGGAACTTGAGGTAATGGCTTTTGTTTAATTATTTTAGGATATACAAAAGCATGCTCATTGGAAAATTGAAGTAATTTATCTTTTGGATAATGCTTATCAATACGTCCTAAATAATGAGCAAAAGCTATTGCCCAACAATCTACATTTTGAAATAACCAATCTACTTGCTGTTTGGTAAAAGGGACTCCAATTAAGGAGGGGTCTCTATCAAAATATTTACGAGATTCTGTGCAAGCCATTTGAACTAAACTAGCCACTGCTTCATAATATGGTGTCAGAACTCGACAAGAGACACAGGCAGGTGCAACCATAATAATGGTCCATCTTGCCACAATACAGCAGTTGGAGTATGAACAGTAACCAAAAGATATGCACCCCATTCTTTTGAATAATCAATATATTGAACATGCTGCTTTTCAATATCTAATGCTATCTTTTGCAAAGCATCATGAGCTTCTTTGGTAAGTTCCTTTTTGACAAAGGATTAGCCTCTCCTTTTAAAATGTCAAAAAGTGGTTTTAGTTCTCCTGTTGTTAATTTTAGAAGGGGTCTTAGCCAATTTATATCACCTAACAACTTTTGAAAATCATTTAAAGTTTTTAGGTTGTCTTTTCTTAATTTGATTTTTTGAGGCATTATAGTCTGAGGATATAATGTATGTCCCAAATACAAATAGGGTAGCTCTGTCTGCACCTTTTCTGCTACAATTACTAAACCTAGATTTTTTAAGGCTTGTTGTAACTGTGCAAAGGCACTTAAAAAAATCCCTTCAATTTTATGAACCAGTAAAATGTCATCCATATAATGAATAATATACACAGAAGAATATGCCTCTCTAGTTTTAAAAAGAGCTTGAGCCACAAATTTTTGACATAAAGTCAGACTGTTTGCCATACATTGAGTTGATAGAAGCCAATGATACCTCTTCATAGGTTCTTTAAAATTTACTGATGGCACACTAAAGGCAAATTTTTTTACAATCTTGAGGAGCAAGAGGAATCGTGTAAAAACAATCTTTTAAATCTAGTATGATTTTAAAAGTATCTTTAGGTATGGCAGAAGGGGTAGGCAATCCAGGTTGTAAGGCTCCCATTAATTCCATGGTTTCATTTACTTTTCTGAGATCTTGTAAAAGCCTCCATTTTCCTGACTTCTTTTTTATAACAAAAATAAGGGAGTTCCAAGGTGAGTTTGATGGAGCAATATTGCCATTATCAAGCTGTTCCTGTACTAACTGCTCAGCGGCTTTAATTTTTTCAAGGGAAAGAGGCCACTGATTCGCCCACACAGGATCGTCTACTTTCCATGTTATTGGATCTGCATGGGGTACAGGTTGTTCAGTGACCTCCCCTAAAAATGACCCAACCCTTTTTTAAAATTTCTTGGGGCAGGTATTGATTGCTGAGCTATACCTTATCCAGATATTTCCAATCCTGAATTAAGCATCTGATTGGGAACTGCATTGCTAGGACTATAAAGATACACTCCCATATTACTCATCACATCTCTACCCCACAGATTACCAGGAAGGCCAGGGATAATGTATGGTTTAAAAGTTCCCTCATGTCCTTCCTCATCCTTCCAAATTAACTCATTACTACTTTGTTCAGGACATCAGCTTTGTCCTATTCCGCGTAACTGTGTAATAGAGGATTGTTTGGGCCAATGCATAGGCCACTGATCAGCAGTTAAGACAGAGACATCAGCCCCTGTATCCAATAATCCTATAAATTTTCTTCCATTAATTTGTAACACTAGCTCAGGTCTATTGGGACCAATAGCATGTACCCAATAAACATCAGAGTATCTAAAACCTGCATCTCCTCTTTTATCCTTTTTACTTGCATTTTTTGTCTGAACTTGGGGGAGCAATATTAATTGAGCTAGTCTTTGACCTTGATTTATTACAGAAATTCCATTTGGAGAGTGCGTCATAATTTTTATCTCCCCTTCAAATCAGTATCAATCACTCCAGGAGCTACTAAAATTCCCTGTATAGTAGTACTACTTCCCTTCCTAATAATAGTCCCGTAGTCCCCCTAGGTAATGGACCATGAACTCCTGTAGGTAGGGCCTGCATCCCCATTTCAGGAGTTAATACTGTGTAGGCTGAGGAACTGAAGTCCAGTCCTGCGCTACCTGCGGTTGCTCTACAGAGGTCCTGAATGGATTTCTTTGTGAGGGACCATGTTCTGTAGTGCCCCATGATACTGTTGTATGTATGTAATCCTAACCATAAACTGTAT
The DNA here is from genome assembly GCA_010120015.1 of Rhombomys opimus. Classification (NCBI taxonomy): domain Eukaryota; kingdom Metazoa; phylum Chordata; class Mammalia; order Rodentia; family Muridae; genus Rhombomys; species Rhombomys opimus. The sequence continues at coordinate 771,968 of REGO01000564.1, forward strand.
ATAATGCTAATCGTGAATAGGAACATCACCCTAACTCTGGCCTATCTTGAACCCTAAACATAACACTAACACTAAACATAACACTCATTCTAAACGTAACCCTAATCCTAAACAAAACACTAACCCTAACCCTAACACTAACCCTAAACTTAACCCTAACCCTAACCCTAACCCTAAACCTAAACCTCATTTTAACCCTAACACTAAACCCAAGCCTAACCCTAGCTCTAACCCTAACAATTACTCTGGCCTATCCCTAAACCTAACACTAAAACTAACACTAACCTTCATTTTAACCCTAACTCTAATGCTAACCTAACCCTAACCATAACCGAACACTAACCCTAACACTAACACTAACCCTCATCCTAACCCTAACCCTAAATCTAACACTCATTCTAAACCTAACCCTAACCCTAACACTCATTTTTACCCTAACCAAAACCCTCATCCTAACCATAACCATAGCCATCACCATAAACCTAACCTCAACCCTAACCCTCATTCTAAACCTAACCATAATCCTAACCCTAACCCTGGCCTATCCCTAACCCTAAACTAATCCTAACCCTAACCCTAACTGTAACTCTACACCTAACTGTAAGAATATCTCGTTCCTAACCCTTACCCTAACCCTATTTGTAACCCTAACCCTAACCCTAACCCTGGCCTGTCCCTCAACCTAACTCTAACCCTGACTCTGGCCTAATCCTAACACAAACACTAATCCTAAACCTAAACTTAACCCTAACCCAAACCCTCATCTTAAAGCTAACCCTAACCTTAACTTTACCCTAACCCTAATCCTCATCCTAAAGCTAACTCTATCAGTAACGCTAACCCTAACTCAAACCTTTACCCTTACCCTAACCCTAACACTAACCCTCATCCTAACCCTCATTTTACCCATAACCCTAACCCTAAACCTAACCCTAATTCTAAAGCTAACTATAACCATAATCCTAAATCTAACACCATGCTAAACGTAACTCTAACCCTAACCAAAAACCTAACCCTCATTCTAACCCTAACTTTAACCAAAACCCTAACAAAACCCCAACCCTCATCCTAACCATAAGCCTAACCCTAAACCTAACCCTCAAAAAAACGTTAACCCTAACACTAATCCCAATGCTAACCCTAACCCGAAAGCTAACTCTACCCTAAACCTAACCCTAACCCTAACCTGAACCCTAACCCTAACCCAACACTAACCCTAAACCTAAACCTAAACCTAAACCTAACCCTAACCCTAACCCGAATCCTAACCCTAACCCTAATGCTCATCCTAACCCTAACCCTAATCCTAAACCTAACCCTAACCCTAACCTTAACCCTCATCCTAACACTAAACCTTACCCTAAACCAAATCCTAACCCTAACTTTAACAACAACCCTAACCCTAACCTAAACCTATCCCTAACCCTAAAGACTAACCCTAACCCTAACTCTGGCTTAACCTGAGGCTAACCCTAACTCTAACCCTAACAAAAACCCTAAACCTAACTCTGGCCTAACCTAAGGCTAACCCTAACTCTAACCCTAACAAAAACCCTAAACCTAACTCTGGCCTAACCCTAATCCTAACCCTAATCCTAACCCTAAACCTAACCCTGGCATATCCCTAACCCTAACCTTAAACCTAACCATAACCATAAACCTAAACCTAACCCAAATCCTCATTATAACCCTAACCCTAACCCTATACCTAAAACTCATCCTAACCCTCACCCTAACACTAACACTAACACCTAACCCTAACCCTCATCCTAACCCTAAACTAAACCTAACGCTAACCCTAACCGTCATTCTAACCCTAACCGTAACCCTAACCTTCATCCTATCTATAAACATAAAACTGACCCTAAACCTAAACATCCTCCAAACGCTAAAACTAACCTTAACCCTAACACTCATTCTAAACCTAACCGAACCCTCATTTTAACCCTAAACCAAACAAGCATCATAACTCTAACCATAACCCTAACCCTCATTCTAAACCTAAAAATAACCCTTACCCTAACTCTGGGTAGGCCTATCCCTAACCCTAACCCCAAAACCTACCCTAACCATAATCCTCACCCAAACACTAACCCTAACCCTAACCCTAACCCTAACCCTAACCCTAACCCTAACCCTATCCCTAACCCTAACTCTGGCCTTTCCCTAAACCTAACCTTAACCCTAACCCTAACCCTCATTTTAACCCTAAACCAAACAATCATCATAAATCTAACCATAACCCTAACCGTAACCCTAGCCCTCATTCTAAACCTAACAATAACCCTAATCCTAACTCTGGCCTATCCCTAACCCTAACCCTAAACCTCACCCTAACCATGATCCTAAATCAAACACTAACCCTAACCCTAACCCTAAGCCTAACCCTAACCCTTAACCTAAAGCTAACTCTAATCCTAAACATTATGCTAACCCTAAACCTAACCCTAACCCTTACCATAACCATAACCCTAAAACTAACCCTAACCCTAACTCTGGCCTGTCCTGAACCCTAACCCTAACCCTAACCCTAACCCCTAATACTAAACCTAACCCTAACCATAATCCTAACCCTAAACCTAAGCCTAACCCTAACCCTCATTTTAACCCTAACACTAACCATAAAGCTAAACCTAAACCTAACCCTAGCCCTAACCCTAATCCTGATTTTAACACTAATCCTAACACTAAAGCTAAACTTAACCCTAACCCAAACACTAAACCTAACGCTAACCTTAACCCTAACTTTAACCATAACCCTAACCCTAACCAAAACCCTCATTTTAACCCTAACCCTAACCATAATCTTAACCCTAACCCTAACCCGCATTCTAAACGTATACCTAACCCTAAACCTAACCCTAACACTAAGACAAACACTAACCATAAACCTAAACCTAAACCTAACCATAACCCTAACCATAACCCTTTCCCTCCCATAACCTTAACCCTAACTCTAACACTAACACTAAACCTAACCTAATCCTTATCTTAACTCTAACCCGAACGCTAACCCTAACCTAAACTTTACCATAACTCTATCAGTAACCCTAACCCTAACCCTATTGAAATCCTAACCCTAAACCTAACACAAACCAAAACGCTAACCCTAATCTAACCCTTACCTTAACACTAACAGTAACCCTAACCCTAACCCTAGTGAAACCCTAACCCTAATCCTAACACTTACCAAAACGCTAACCCTAAAACTAACCCTAACTGTAACCCTAGTGTAATCCTAACCAAACCCAGACCCTAACCCTAACTCTGGACTATCCTGAACCCTAAACCTAACCCTAACCCTTATTCTAAACCTAACCCTAACCCTAAACCTAACCCTAACCCTAACCCTAACTCTAACCGTCACCAAAACGATAAAGCTAACCCTAAACCTAACTTTGGCCTATCCCTAACCCTAACCCTAACCCTAATCCTATCCTCACCAAAACGCTCACCCTAACCGTAACTGTAACCCTAACCCAAACCAAAATGCTAACCCTAACCCTAAACCTAACCCTCACCAAAACGCACACCAAATCCTAACTCTAACCCTAAACCTCACCAACACACTTACCCTAACCCTAACACTAGCATAATCCTAAGCATAACTCGGACCTTAACCCTAACTCTGTCTTTCCTGTACCCTAACACTAACCCTAATTCTAAATCTATCACTTAACCTAACTCTATTGAAACACTAACCATTAACCTAACCCTCCCGAAAACACTAACCCTAAAACTTATGCTACCCTTAACCCTAGTGTAATCCTAACTATGAACAGGACCGCAACCCTAACTCTGGCCTATTCTGAACCCTAAACCTAACCCTAACACTAACCCTAAACCGACCCTAACCCTAACCCTAACATAACCCTAACTCTAAACCTAACACTAACACTAACACTGAACCTAACCCTAAACGTAACCCTCATTCTAAACCTAACCCTAAACTTAACCCTAACTCTGGCCTATCCCCATCCCTAACCCTAACCCTAAACCTAACCCTCATTTTAACCTTAACCCTAAACCTCATTCTAAACTTAACCCCAACCCTCACCATAACTCTGGCCTTACACTAACCCAACCCTAACCCTAACCCTAACCTAACCCTAATCCTAACAATAAACCTAACCCTAAACCTAACCTTAACCCTAACCCTAACCATAACCATAACCCTAACCCTATCCCTAACCCTAATTCTAACTCGGGCCTAACTCTAACCCTAACATTAACTCTAAACCTAGACTAAACCTAACACTAACCCTAACCCAAACTCTGGCCTAATCCTAACCCTAATCCTAACCCTCACCCTAACCATAATCCTAACCGAAACACTAACCCTAACCCTAATCCTAACCCTAACTCTAATTCTAAACCTAACCCTAAAACTATCCCTAACCCTAAACCTAACAGTAACCCTAAACCGAAACAGAAACCTAACCCTACCCCTAACCATAACCATAGCCTAAACCTAACCCTAAACCTAACACTAACCCTAACACTGAACCTAACCCTAACCGTAACCCTCATTCTAAACCTAACCCTAAACCTAACCCTCATTTTAACCCTAACCCTAACCCTCATTTTAAACATAACCCCAACCCTAACCCTAACTATGGCCTTAAACTAACCCTAACCCTAACCCTAACCTAACCTTAAACCTAACCCTAAACCTAACCCTAAACCTAACTCTAACCCTAACCCTAACTCTAACCGTAACTCTTGCCTGACATGAACCCTAATCCTAACCCTAACCCCTAACCCTAAACCTAATTCTAACCCTCACCAAAAAGCTAAACTAACCCTAACCCTAACATTGGCCTAACCCTAACCCTAACCCTAACCGTATCTCTGGCCTGACATGAACCCTAATCCTAACCCTAACCCCTAACCCTATACCTAATTCTAACCCTCACCAAAAAGCTAAACTAACCTTAACCCTAACATTGGCCTAACCCTAACCTTAACTCTAAACCTAACCCTCACCAAAATGCTAACCCTAAACCTAAACCTAACCATAGTGTAATCCTAAGCATAGCCTGGACTCTAACCCTAACTCTGGCCTATCCTGAACCCTAAACCTGAACATAACCCTAGCCCTAACCCTAACCCTAACTCTAACCCTAAACCTAACCGTATTGAAACACAAACCCTAAACCTAACCCTAACCCTAAACCTAATCCTAACTCTAACCCTAAACCTGAGCCAAACACTAAACCTAAACCAAAACCTAACCCTACCCTAACCCTAAGCTTCACCCTAACCCTCACCAAAACGCTAACCCTAACCCTAACTGTAACCCTATCAAAAACCAAAAGGCTAACCCTAACCATAACACTAACCCTAACCCTAGGGAAATCCTAAATATAACTCGGACCATCACCCTAACTCTGGCCTGTCCTGAAACCTAACCCTAACCCTCATTCTAAACATAACCCTAACCCTAAGCCAAAGACTAACCATAAACCTAAAAGTAAGCCTAACCCTAACCCTCATCCTAAACCTAACCCTAACCCTAAACTTAAACCTAACCCTAAATTTAACCCTAAAACTAACCCTCATCCTAACCATAAACCTAAACCTAACCCTAACACTAACCCTAACCCTATTGAAACCCTAACCAAACCAAGGAACTTAACCCTAACTCTGGCCTATCCTGAACCCTAAACCTATCCCTAACCCTAACCCTTATTCTAAAGCTAACCCTAAGCCTAACCCTAACCTTAACCCTAACTCTGGCCTATCTCTAAACCTAACCCTAACCCTCAACCTAACCCTACCTCTGGTATATCCCTAAACCTCTCCCTAACCCTCACCCTCACCCTATCCCTAACCCTAAACCTAACCCTAACCCTAACCCTCTCCCTAACCCTAACTCTGGCCTTACATGAACCCTAACCCTAACCCCTAACCCTAAACCTAACCCTAATCGTCACCAAAAAGCTAAAACTAACCCTAACCCTAACTTTGGCCTAACCCTAACCCTAACACTAACCCTAAACGTAACACTCATGAAAACGCTCACCTAATTCCTAACTCTACCCCTGACCCTCACCAAAACACTAACCCTAACCCTAACCCTAACCCTAAACCTAACAGTACCACTAACCCTAACCTTAACTGTGGCCTGACATGAACCCTAATCCTAACATTAACTCCTAAACCTAAACCTAATTCTAACCCTCACCAAAAAGCTAAACCTAACCTTAATCTTAACTTTGGCCTAACCCTAAACCTAACACTAACCCTAACCCTAACCCTCACCAAAACGCTCACCCTAACCCTAACCCTGAACCCTACACCTAACCCTAATCCTAACCCTAACCCTCATTCTAAACTTAACCCTAAACCTAACCCTAAACCTAACCCTCATCCTAAACCTAACCCTAAACCTAAACCTAACCCTAACCCCAAACCTAACTCTAACCCTAACCCTAACCCTAAACTAAACCCTCATTTTAACCTTAAACTAACCCTCATCCTAAACATAAAACTAAACCTAAGCCTAACATTAACCCTAAGCCAAACACTAACCGTAAATCTAAAACTAACCCTACCCCGAAACCTAACAATAACACTTACCCTAGGCCTAACCCGAACACAAACCCTAACCCTAACCCTAACACTGGTCTATCCCTAACCCTAACTCTAACCCTAAACCAAACCCTAACCCTAACACTAACCCTAACACTAAACCTAACCTTAACCCTAACTCTGGCCTTTCCCTAAACCTAACCCTAACCCCAAACCTAACCCTCATTTTAACCTTAAACCTAACCATCATCCTAACCCTAACCCTAACCTTAACCGTAACCCTGGCCTATCCCTAACCCCAATCCTAACCCTAACCCTAACCATAAGCCTAACCCTAAACCTAAACCTCATCATAACCCTCACCCTAACCCTAACCCTAACCCTAAAACTAACTCTGGCCTTTCCCTAATACCAACCCTAACCCAAACCCTAAAACTAACCCTCATTTTATCCCTAAACTTAATGCTAACCATAATCATAACCCTAACCCAAAGTCTAACCCTAATCCAAACCCTAACTCTGCCTAACCCTAACCAAAACCCTAACCCTAAAACTAAACCTAAACAAACTTCATTCTAACCTTAAACCTCATTCTAATCATAACCCTCATTGTAGGGTTAAGGTTAGGGTAGTGTTGGATTTAGGGTTGAGATTAGGGTTAGGGTGAGGCTAGAGTTAGGGTTAGGGTTAGGGTTATGGTTAGGGTTAGAGTTAGGATTTGGTTTAGGGTTAGAGTTTAGGATTAGTTTTAGGGTTAGCGTTAGGGTCAGGATTATGCCAGAGTTAGTGTTAGGGTTAGGGTTTATGGTAAGTGTTAGGTTTAGTGTTTGGGTTATGGTTAGGGAGAGGTTTAGATTTAGGGTGAGGGTTAAAATGAGAGTTAGGGTTAGGGTTAGGTATAGGGTTTGGGATAGGTTTAGGGTTAGGGTTAGAATGAGGGTTAGGGTTAGGTTGAGGGTAAGAATGAGTGTTAGGGTTAGGTTTAGGGTTAGGGTTAGGTTAGGGTTAAAGTTAGGGTTAGTGTTAGGGTTAGGGTCAGGGTTAGGGTCAGGATCAGGGTTATGGTTATGGTTAGGGTTAGGGTTAGGGTTTGGGTCAGGGTTAGGGTTATGTTTAGGGTTACTGTTAGTGTTAGGGTTAGGGTTAGGATAAAGGTTAGGGTTAGGATTAAAATGAGGGTTAGGGTTATGTTTAGTGTTAGGGTTAGGGTTAGGTTTAGGGATAGCGTTTGGATGAGGGTTAGGGTTAGGTTTAGGTTTAAGGTTAGGTTAGAGTTAGTTTTACGGATAGTACAGGGTTAGGGTTAGGGTTAGGGTTAGGGTTAGGGTTAGGATAAGGTTTAGGTTTAGCTTTAAATAAGGGTTAGGGTTCGGGTTAGGGTTAGGGTTAGGTTTAGAATGAGGTTTAGTGTTAATGTTAGGGTTAGGGTTAGGTTTAACATAAACGTTAGGGTTAGGGTAAGGTTAGGGTTAAAGTTGGGTTAGGGTTAGGGTTATTGTTTGGGTCAGGGTTAGGGTTATGTTTAGGGTTAGGGTTAGGGTTAGGGTTAGCGTTTGGATGAAGGTTAGGTTAGGGTTAGTTTGGATGAAGGTTAGGTTAGGGTTAGGGTTAGTTTTAGTGATAGCACAGGGTTAGGGTTAGGGTGAGGTTTAGGTATAGGGTTAAATAAGCGTTAGGGATCGGGTTAGGGTTAGGGTTAGGTTTAGAATGAGGTTTAGGGTTAATGTTAGGGTTAGGGTTAGGTTTAGCGTAAACGTTAGGTTTAGGGTAAGGTTAGGGTTAAAGTTGGGTTAGGGTTAAGGTTACGGTTTGGGTCAGGGTTACAGTTATGGTTATGGTTAGTGTTAGGGTTTGGGTCAGGGTTAGGGTTGAGATGAAGTTTAGGGTTAGGGTTAAAATGAGGGTTAGTTTTAGGGTTAGAGTTAGGTTGTGGGTTAGGGTTAGGTTTCGGTATAGGCCAGAGTTAGGGTTAGCGATAGAATTAGGTTTAGAATGAATGTTAGAGGTAGGGTTAGGGTTAGGATGATGGTTAGGGTTACGGTTAAAATAAGGGTTAGGTTTAGGTTTAGTGTTTGCTTTAGCATTAGGGTTAGGGTTAGGATGAAAGTTAGGCCTTTGTTTAGGGTTAGGGTTAGTGTTCGGGTTAGGATTAGAGTTCAGGTTAAGGTTAGAAAGATGATTAGGGTTAGTGTTCAGTTTAGAGTTATTTTAGGGTTCAAATAAGGGTTGGGGTTAGGTTAGGGTTAGGGTAAGGTCAGGTTAGAGTTAGGGTTAAGGTTAGTATTAGGTTTAGGGTTAGGTTTAGGATGACGGTTGGGGTTAGGATGAGGGTCACGGTTAGGGTTAAAATGAGGGTTAGGTTTAGGTTTAGGGTTAGGTTTAGTGTTAGGGTTAGGATGACAGGTAGTGTAATTCTAACCATAAGCCAGACACTAACTCAAACTCTGGCCTATCCTGAACCCTAACCCTAACCCTAACCCTATTGAAACACTAACACTAAACCTAACCCTCAACAAAACGCTAACCCTAAAACATACTTTAACCCTAACTTTAACCCTAGTGTAATCCTACCCATCAACATTATCCTAACCCTAACCCTAACTCTGACCTATCCTGAAGACTAACCCTAACCCTAACCCAAAAATTAAACCTCATTTTAACCCTAACCCTAACCCAAACCCTACTCCTAACCCTCATCTGAACTCTAACCCTAACCCTAATCCTAATCCTAAATGTAACCCTAACCATCATTCTAATCCTAACCCTAACTCTGGCCTAACCCTAACGCTTACCCTCATCTTAACCCTAAACATTATCCTAATCCTAACCCTAACCCTAACTCTAACCCTAATCCTCATCCTAAACTTAACCCTAAAACTAAACCTCATTCTAAACCTAACCCTAACCCGAACCAGAACCCTAACCCTCATTTTAACCCTAACCCTAAACCTCATCCTAACCCTAAACCTAACCATAACGTAACCCTAACCCTAACTGTAACACTAACCCTCATTCTAATCCTAATCCTAACTCTGGCCTAACCCTAACCCTTACCCTAAACCTAATCTATCCCTAACCCTAATTCTAGCCCTAACAGTAAACATTAACCTAAACCTAACCCTAACTCTAGCCCTCATTTTAACCCTAACCCTAACCCAAACCAGAACCCTAACCCTGATTTTAACGCTAACCCTAAACCTCATCCTAACCTTAAACCTAACCCTAACGTAACAATAACCCTAAACCAAATCGTAACCTTAAATGTCTTCCTAACCATAACCCTAACCCGAACCTGAACCCTAACCCTCATTTTGACCCTAACCCTAACCCTCACCCTAAACCTAACCGTAAACATAACCCTAACACTAACACTAACCCTAACCCTAACCCTATCCCTAACCCAAACCCTAACCCTAACCCTAACTCTCGCCTATCCCTAACCCTAACCCTAGCCCTAAACCTAGCCTTAACCCTAATTGTAACACTCATTTTAACCCTAACCCTAAATTTAACCCTAACCCTAACTGTAACCCTACCCCTAATCAAAACCTTAACCCTAACCCTAAAACTAACACTAAACATAACCATAACCCTAACCCTGACCTAACCCTAACAGTAACCCTAAACCTAACACTGGCCTAAACCTAAACCTGACTCTAAACCTAACCCTAAACCTAACCCTAACCCTCATTTTATACCTAACCCTAACTCTCACCCTAACATTAACCCTAAACCTAACCCTCATTTTATCCCTAACCCTAACCCTAATCCTAACCCTAACCATATCCATAACCCTAACCCAAAGTCTAACCCTAACCCTAAACCTAACTCTGCCTAACCCTAACCAAAACATTAACCCTAACCCTAACCCTAACTGTAACCCTAAATCTGGCCTAACACTAACCATAACCCTAACCCTAACCCTAACCCTGAACCTCATCCTAACCCTAACCCTAATTCTCATCCTAACCCTAAAGCTATCTCTAACACTATCACTCATTTTAACCATAACCCTAACCGTAACACTAACTCTCATCCTAACCCTAACCCTAACCATAATCCTAACCCTAACCTTAACCCTTACACTAACCCTCAGTCTAAACCTAACGCTATCCCGAACCTGAATCCTAACCATAACAATCATTTTAACCATAACCCTAACCCTAACCCTCATTCTAAACATAACCTAACCATAATCCTACCTCTAACCCTAACTCTAACCCTAACAATAATCCTATCCTGAACCCGAACCCGAACAATCATTTTAACCCTAACCTAACATAACACTAACCCTAACCTAACCCTAACCCTAACCCTATTTCTAACATTAACCCTCACCAAAACCCTAACCCTAACCCTAACCCTGGCCTATTCCTAACCCTAACCTTAACCCAAAACCTAACCTATAACTAAAGCTAACACTAACCCTAAACCTCATCCTAACCCTAACACTAACCTTAACCCTAAAGCTATGGTAACCTATACCCTAAACCTAACCCTCACCAAAATGCTAACACTAAAATTAAACATAGCCCTAACCCTAACCCTAACCTTCACAGTAACTTTAACCCTAACCCTAACTCTAATCCTCATTCTAAAGCTAACGATAACCGTAATCCTAACCCTAACCCTAACCCTACCCCTAAACCTAACCCTAACCCTAACACTAACATTAACCCTCATCCTAACCGTAACCCTAACCATAACACTTAACCTAACCTTAACATTACCCTAAAACCTAAAAATTAACCCTCATCCTAACTCTAAGCCTAATACTAACCCTAGACCTAATTCTGTCACTAAACCTAAAGCTAACCCTACCCCTAATTCTAAAACTAACTCAAAACATAACTTGAACCCTCAGCCTAACCCTAACCCTAACACTAAAGCTCAGTCCAAAGTTAACTCTAACCATATCCCTAACTCTAAACCTAACCCTAAATCTTATTGTAACCCTAACCGTAACCCTAAACCTATCCCTAACCTTAACCATAAAGCTAAACCTAAATCTAATCCTAAAAATACCCTAAACCTAAACCTATCCTTAACCCTAAACCTAACCCTAACCCTAACTTAAACAGAACCCTAACACTAAACCTAACGCTAAACCTACACCTAAACCTAAACCTAACCCTCATTTTAACCCTAACGCTAACCTTAACCCTATCTCTAACCCAAAACCTAAACCTAACAAACAACCTAAATGTAACTCTAACCATAACCCTAACTCTAACACTAACCATAACACTAAAGATAATCCTAAACCGAACGGTAACCCTAACTGTAAACCTATACCTAACCCCCTCCTAACCCTAACCCAAACCATAACCATAAACTTCATTCTGAAGCTAATTCTAAACTTAACCCTAACTCTAACCCTAACCCTAAACCTAACCCTAACCCTCATCAGAACCCTCATGCTAAACCTAACCCTAACACTAACTGTAAATCTAAACCTAACCCTAAACCTCATACTGACCCTAAACCTAATCCTAACCCTAACCTAACTCTAACCCTAACCCTAACACTAACCCTCATTGTAACAATAAACCTAACCCTAACCCTAATCCTCATCTTAACCCTAACCCTGACCCTAACCCTCATTCTAAAGCTAACTCTAACGTTAAGAGTAAGTAAACCCTGACCCTAACCCTAATCGTAATCCTAACCCAAAACCTAACCCTAAAACTAACTCTATCCCTAACCCTAAACCTCAGACAAAACCTGACCCTAACCTAACCTAACCTAACCCTATCCCTAACCCTAACTCTAACCCTATACCTAACACTAACCCTCATTTTAACAATAAACCTAACCCTGACCCTAACCCTCATTCTAAAGCTAACTCTAAACATAACACTAACTCTAATCCTAACCCTAACCCTAACGCAAACACTAAACCTAACAATAAACCTAAACCTAACCCTAACTCTAACCCTAACCTTAACTGTGGCCTAACCCTAACCCTAACCTTAACCCTAACCCTAAACCTAACCCTAACCCTAACCATAACACTAATCCTAAACATAAACCTAACCCTAACCCTCATTTTAACCCTAACCCTAACCCTAACACAAACACTAATCCTAAACCTAAACCTAACCCTAACCCTCATTTTAACCCTAACCCTAAACCTAAACATAACCCTAACCCTACCACAAACACTAATCCTAAACCTAAATGTAACCCTAACACTAAACCTCATTCTAAACCTAACCCCAACCCTGACCCTAACCCTGACCCTAACCCTAATCCTAACCCTAACCATAATCCTAATCCTCATACTAACCCTAAACCTAAGTCTAACCCTCATTCTAAACCTAAACCTAACCCTAACCCTAACCCTCATCCTAACCTTAAAACTCACCCTAACTCTAACCCTAACCATAACCCTAACCCTGGCCTATCCGTAACCCTAACCCTAACCATAAGCATAACCCTAAACTTAAACCTAACCCTCATTTTAACAATAACCCTAACCCTCACCCTGATCCTAATGCTAACACTAACCCTAACCCTAAACCTCACCCTAACCCAAACACTAAATCTAACCCTAACCCAAACCCTAACCCTAACCAGAACCCTAACTCTAACACAAACCCTAACCCTGGCCTAACACTAACTCTAACACTAACCTTAACCCTAACACTAAACCTAACCCTAACCTTAAACCTAACCCTAACTCTAACTCTAAAACTAAACCTAACTCTGGCCTGAACCTAACCCTAATGCTAACCCTAACCCTAACCCTAACCCTAACCCCAGCACTAACCCTAAGCCTAACACTAAACCTAAACCTAAACCTAACTCTAATCCTAAACATTATGCTAACCCTAACCCTAACCCTTACTCTGGCCTAACCCTAACCCAAACACTAATCCTAAACCTAATCCTAACCCTAACTCAAAAACTAATCCTAAACCTAAACTTTAACCCCATCCCTAACCCTAACCCTAACCCTAACCACAACCCAACCCTAACCTAACCCTAATCTTAACCCTAACCCTAACCCTCATCCTATGCCTAAACCTAAACATAACCCTAATCCTAAAGCTGAACTAACCCTAAACCTAACCCTAACACAAACCCTATTGAAACCGTAACCCTAAACTTAACAATCACCAAACACTTACCCTAAAACTAACCCTAACCGTGACCCTAGTGTAATCCTAACCTAAACCTTGATCCTACCCCTTACTCTGGCCTATCCTGAATCTGAAACCTAATCCTGACGCTAACCATAACCCTTATTCTAAACCTATCCCTAACCATAACCCTAACCCTAAAAATGGCCTGATATGAACCCTAACCCTAACCCTAACCACAAGCACTTAACCTAACCTTCACCTTAATGGTAAACCTAACTCTGGCCTATTGATTAACCTAACCCTAACCCTAATGCTAACTCTAACCATAACCCTCACCGAAAAGCTAAACCTAACCTTAACCCGACTTTTGGCCTAACCCTAACTCTAACCCTAACGCTAACCCTGGCCTATCCCTAACTCTAACTCTATCCTGAACACTAAACCTATCCCTAACCCTAACCCTCATTCTAAACCTAACCCTACCCCTAAACTTAACCTAAACCCTAACCCTAACTCTAACCCTAACAATAACCTTAACCCTAAGTCTGGCCTAAACCTAACCCTATCTCAAACACTAACCATAACCCTAACCCTAACCCTAATCCTAACCCTAACCTTAACCATAACCATAATTCTAACCCTCATTCTAAACCTAACCAAAACACTAACCATAACCACAACCCTAACTGTCATCTTAACCCAAACCCGAACCCTAACCCTAAACCTAAACCTGAACCTAACCCTCATTTTAACCCTAACCCTAATGTTAACCTAAACCTAACCCTAACCCAAACACTAACCCTAACACTAACCCTAAACCTCATCCAAACCCTAACCCTAACACTAACACTCATTCTAAGCCTAACTCTAACCCTAACCCTAATCATCATTTTGAATCTAAACCAAAACCTCATCCTAACCATAACGATAACCATAACCATAACCATAACCCTAACCCAAATCCTAACCCTCATTCTAAACCTAACCATAAATGTAACCCTAACTCTGGCCTATTACTAAACCTAACCCTAAACATAATGCTAACCCTAAACCTAACTCTATCCCTAACCCTAACTCTAACTCTAACTCTGGCCTAACCCTAACCCTAAACCTAACCAGAACCCTAAACATAACCCTAAACCTAATCCTAACCCTAACCCTATCCATAACCCTAAACGTAACCCAAACCCTGGCTTATACCTAACACTAACCCTAATGCTCACCAAAATGCTAACACTAACCCTAACTCTAACATTAAGCCAAAGTCTAACCCTAATCCTAACCTTAACCCTAAACCTAAACCTAAGCCTACCTGTAACCTTAACCCTAACCTAAACCCTAAACCTAACCTTAACCGGAGCAGTAATCCTACTCTTAATCCTCATCCTAACTCTAACCCTAATATTAACCCTAAACCTAACCCTAACACTGGCCTATCCTTAACCTTAACCCTAACCTTATACCTAACCCTCACCAAAATGCTAACCCGAACCCTAAGTGTAAGCCTAACCTTCACCAAATCCCTAACCCTAACCCTAACCCTAATGCTAACCCTAGGCATAACCATAACCCTAAACCTAACCCTAACCCTAACTCAAGCCTAATCCTAAACCTACCCATAACCCTAACCCTACACTGGCCTATCCGGGAACCTAACCCTAACCCTCACCAAACGCTAACCCTAACCCTAATTGTAACCCTAACCCTCACTGAAACGATAACCCTATCCCTAACCCTAACCCTAACACTCACCAAAATGCTAAACATAACCCTAACGTTAACTGTAACCCTAGCGTAATCCTAACCTTAACACGGTCCCTTACGATAACTCTGGCCTATCCTCAACCCTAAACCTAATCCTAAACCTAACCCTCATTCTAAACTTAACACTAAACCTAACCCTAACTCTAAACCTAAACCTAACCATAACCCACATTCTAACCCTAAACTTAATCCTAACCCTAACCCTAAACCTAACCCAAAACTGGCTTATCCCTAACACTAACTCTAACCCTAACCCTAACCCTAACCCTAACCCTCACCAAAATGCTAACCCTAACCCTAACTGTTACCCTAACCTTCACCAAAACCCTAACCCTAATCCTAGCGTAATCCTAACCATAACCCGGAACCTCACCCTAACTCTGTCCTATTCTGAACCCTAAACCTAACCCTAACCCTAACCCTAAGCCAAAGACTAACCCTAAACCTAACCCTAACCCTAACACTAACCTTCATCCTAAACCTAACTGTAACCCTAACACTAACCCTAACCCTCATTCTAAACATAACCCTAAACCTAAACCTAACCATAACCATAGCCCTAACCCTAGGCCTAACACTAATGCTCAATTTAACCCTAACCATAACCATAACCTCAAATCTAACCCTAACCCTAACCCTAACCCTAACCCTAAACCTAACCCTAAGTCAAACACTAAACCTAAACCTAAACATAATCCTAACCCTAACCCTCATCCTAAACCTAACCCTAACCCTAAACCTAACCTTAACCCTAACCCTATCCCTAACACTCATCCTAAACCTAACTCGAATACAAACCCTAAACCTAACCCTAACCTAACACTAACTCTGGCTTTACCCTAACCATAATCCTAACCCTCATTTTAACCATAATGCTAACCCTCATCCTAACCTTAATCCCAACCCAAAACCTTACCCTAACCTTAAATCTAAACCTAAACCTAACACTAACCCTAACCCTAACCCTAACCCTAACTCTGGCCTAACCCTAACCATAATCCTAAGCCCAACCATAATCCTAAACCCAACCATAAACCTAAGCCTAACCCTAAACCTAACTCTAACCCTAAACCTCAACCTAACCCTAACACTAACCTTAACCCTAACCCTATTGAAACTCTACCCCTAAACCTAACCCTCATTAAAACGATAACCTTAAATCATTAGTGTAATCCTAACAATAACCAGGACCCAAACCCTAACTCTGGCCTATCCTGAACAATATCCCTAACCCTAACCCTAACACTAACCCTAACCCTAACCCTCATTATAAACCTAACCTTAAACAAAACATTAAAACTTACTTTACACCTAAACGTAACCGTAAACCTAACCCTAAACCTAATTTTGGCCTATGCCTAACCCTAACCATAACCCTAACCATAACCCTCATTTTAACCCTACCCTTAACCTAACCCTAACCCAAACACCTATCCTAAAACTAAACCTAACCTTAACCCTAACCCTCATCGTAAACCTAACACTAACCTAAACCTAACCCTCATTCTAAACCTAACATTAACCCTAACCATAACCCTAACCCTCATGTTAACCCTAACCTAACCCTCATCCTAACCCTAACCCTAACCCTACCCGTAATTCTGGCCGAACCCTAACCCTAACCCAAACTCTAAACCTAATCCCTAACATTGAACCTAACTCTGGCCTAACCCTAAGTATAACCATAACCCTAACCCTAACCCTAAACATAGCGCAAACCCTGGCCAATCCCTAAACCTACCCCTACCCCTACCCCTAACCCTAACCTTAGAGTAATCCTAAAAATAAGCCGGTCCCTCACCCAAACTCTGGCCTATTCTGAACCCTAACCCTAAACTAACACTAACCCTAACCCTAAACCTAACCCTAACCCTAAGCCAAACACTAAACCTAAACCTAAAACTAACCCTAACCCTAAACATAACCCTCACCCTTACACTAACACTAACACTAACCCTAAAAGTAAACGGAGGCCTAACCCTAACCGGAAACCTAACCCTAACCATGGTCAATCCCTAAGCCAACCCTAACACTAACCCTTACCCTCATTTTAACCCTAACCCTCAACCTAAACTTAACCCTAACTCTAAACCTAAACCTAAACCTAAACCTAACCCTAACTCTAACACTAACCCTCACCCTAACCCAAACCCAAATCCTAACCCTAATCCTAACCATAACCTTAACCCTAAACTAACACTAAGCCTAACCCTCATTTTAACCCTAACACTCATTCTAACCCTAACCTTAAACCTAAACCTAATCCTAACTGTCATTTTAACCTTAACCGTAACCCTCAACCTAACCCTAACACTACCTCTAACCCTGATTCTAAGCCTAACTCTGGCCTATCCCTAACCCTAACCTCAACCCTAACCATAACCCTAAACATTACACTAACCCTAACCTTCATCCTAACATTAAACCTAACCCTAACACTCATTTTAACCCTATCCCTAACCATAATCCTAACCCTAAATATAGCCCTAACCCTAACCATAACTCTAACCCTAACCATAACCCTATTAAAAGCCTAACCCTAAACTTAACCCTTAACCAACTGGCTAACCCTAAAAGTTACCCTAAACTTAACCCTAGTGTAATCCTACCCATGAACAGGACGCTAACCCTAACTCTGGTCTATCATGAACAATATACCTAACCAAAACCCTAAACCTAACCTTAACCCTAAACTTAAAACTAACCCTCATTTTAACCCTAACCCTAACCCTAACCCTAATCCTAAACCTAACTCTAACCATAACCCTAAACCTAACATAAACCTAACACTAACCCTAACCCTAACCCTAACCCTAA
>REGO01000564.1:791090-828295 GCA_010120015.1 Rhombomys opimus
TCTAACCCTAACCCTAACTCTGGCCTAACCCTAACCATAACCCTAACTTAAACCCTAACCTAACCCTAACTCTAACCCTAAACGTTACCCTAAACCCAACCCTAACACTCATTCTAACCCTAAACCTAACCCTAAAGAATAACCTAACCTAACCCTAAACATCATCCGAAGCCTAACCCTAACACTAAATCTAACCCTCATTCTAACCCTAACCCTAAATTTAACTCTCATTTTAACCCTAAGCATATACCTTATGCTAACCCTAAGCCTAACCCAAACCCTAACCTAACCCTAACCGTAACCCTCATCTGAACCCTAACCCTAACACTAACCCTAACCCTCTATCTAGCTCTAACCCTAAACCTAACCCTAACCGTAACCCTCATTTTAACCCTAAACCTAAACCTCATTCTAACCCTAACCCTAAACCGAACCCTAACACTGGCTTATCCTTAACACTAACCCTAAACATAAACTTAACCCTAATCTTTATCCAAACGCTAACACTAATCCTAACCCTAACCCTAACCCTGACATTAACCCTAACTCTAAACATAAACTTCTAACCTTAACTCTGGCCTAACTCTAACCGTAATCCAAACCCTTACCCTAACCCTAACCCTAACTCTGGCCTAACCCTAACCCAAAACCTTACCCTAACCCTAAACATAACCTCTCCCTAACCCTGACCCTAACCCAAACCCTAACCCTAAAACTAACCCTAAACCTAACCCTAACCGTAAACCTAACCCTAACCCTAACCCTGATGCTGACCCTAACCCTAAACCTAACCCTAACCGTAAACCTAACCCTAACCCTAACCCTGATGCTGACCCTAAGCCTAAACCTAACCCTAACCCTATACCTAACCCTAACACTAACCCTAACCCTAAAACTAAACCTAACCTAACCCATACCCTAACCCTAAACATAACCCTAAACGTAAACCCTAAAAGTAACCATAACTCTAACCCTAACCCTAACACAAACAATAACCCTCATCCTAACCCGAAACATGATCCTAACCATAACCTTAACCATAACCATAAACCTAACCTAACCCTAAAACTAAACCTAACCTAACCCTAACCCTAAAACTAACCCTAAACCTACCCCTAACCCTCATTTTAACCCTAAACCTAACCTAACCCTAACTCTGGACTAACCCTAAACCAATCCCTAACTGTAACCCTAACAATAACTCTGGAGTACCCCTAACCCAAACAAAAACCCTAACCCTAAACCTAGAGTCACACTAACCCTAAATATAAACCTAACCCTAACCCTAACCGTAAACCTAACCTTAAACCTCACCATAAACCTAAAACTAACACTGCCACTAACCCTCAACCTAACATTAACCCTCAACCTAAACCTAAACCGAACCCTAAAAATAACCCTCATTTCAACCCTAACCCTAACCCTAACCCTCATCCTAACCCTAAACCTAACCCTCATCCTAACCGTAACCCTAACTATAATCCTATCCCAAACAATAATCATAACCCTAACACTAATCTAACCCTAACCCTAACACTCATCCGAAACCTAACCCTAACACTAACCCTAAGCCTAACCGTTACCCTAACGTTTGCCTATCCCTAACCTTAACCCTAACACTGACCCTAAACCTAACCCTAACCATAACCCTCAACCTAAACCTAAACCTAACCCTAACCCTAAACCTCATTTTAAACCTAACCCTAACACTAACCCTAAGCCTAACCGTTACCCTAACGTTTGCTTATCCCTAACCTTAACTCTAACACTGACCCTAAACCTAACCCTAACCCTAACACTAACCCTCATCCTAACCCTAACCATTACCCTCAACCTAAACCTAAACCTAAACCTAACCCTAAACCTCATTTTAAACCTAACCATAACCTTAACCCTACCCCTAACCCTCATCCTAAACCTAACCCTAACTATAATCGTAACCCTAACCCTAAACCTAACTCTAACAGTAACCCTCATCCTAACCCTAACTGTAATCCTAACCCTAACCCTAACCGTAAATCTAACCCTAACCCTAAAACTAATCCAAACCCTAAACCTAACAATCATTCTAACCCTAACGCTAACTCTAACCCTAACTTTAACACTAACCCTAACCTGAAACCTATACCTCATTTTAACTCTTACCCTGTATCTCATCCTAACTCTAAACCTAGCCCTAACCCTAATCTAACCCTAACACTAACACTCATCTGAACCCTAACCCTAACACTAGCCCTAACCCTAATTCTAACACTAACCCTAACCCTAACCCTCATTTTAACCCTAACCCTAACACTCATTCTAACCCTAACCCGAAACCTAACTCTAACCCTAACCTTCATCCTAAAACTAACCCTATCCCTAAACCTCATTCTAACCCAAACACGATAACCTTAAACCTAGTGTAATCCTAACCATAAACTGGAACCTAACCCTAACTGTGGCCTCTCCAGAAACCTAAACCTAACCCTAATCCTAACACTAACCCTACTCCAAACCCACATTTTAACCCTAAACCTAAACCTAACCCTAACGATACCTTAACACTAACCCAAACCCTCATCTGAACCCTAACCCTAACAGTAACTCTAACCCTCAATCTAACCCAAACCCTAACCCTGATCTAACCCTCCTTTTAACCCTAACCCTAACCCTAACTCTAACCCAAACCCTCATCCTAACCCTAACCCTAACCCTACCCCTAACCCTAAAACTAAACCTCATTTTAACCCTAACCCTAATGCTAATCCTAACCCTAAAGCTAACCCTAAACATCATCCTAACCCTAACCCTAATCCAAAACCTAACCATAACTCTAACGCTAACCCTTATCCTAACCGTAACCCTAATCCTAACCCTTACCATAATCATAACCCTATAACTAACCTAACCCTAACCCGAACCCTAACCCTAAAACTAACAATAACCCTAACACTAACCCTAACATTAACAATAACCCTGACCCAAACCCTCACCCTAAACCTAACCGTAACCCTAACTTTAACCCTAACCTAACCCTAAAACTAAACCTAACCCTAACCCTCATTCAAACACTAACCCTAACCCTCATCTGAACTATAACCCTAAAACTAACAGTAACCCTCATTCTAACCCTAACCCTAAACTGAACTCTCATTTAAAGCTAACCCTAAACATTATCCTAACCTAAGCCTAACCCTAACCCTAACCTAACCCTAACCCTAACCCTAACCCTAAACCTAACTTCTAGCTCTAACTCTGACCTAACCAAAACATGACCCTAACCCTAACCCTAACCCTAACCTAAAGCTAACCTTAACCTTAACCCTAACCCTCATCTTAACCCTAACACTAACTGGAAGCCTAACCCTAACCCTAACCCTAACTCTGTCCTAACCCTAACACGAACCCTAACACTAACCCTAAACCTAACCTGAGCCTAACCCTAACCCTAAACCAAACCTAACCCTAACCCTAACCCTGTTAACTTAACCGTAATCTTAACATTAACCCTAACACTAATCGTCATCCTAACCCTAAACTTCTTCCTAACCCTAACCTTCATCCTTAACCTAACCCTATCACTAACAATCATTTTAACCCTAACCCTAACCGTATCCTTAACCCTACCCCTATCCCTCATCCTAAACCTAACCCTAACTATAATCGTAACCCCAACCCTAAACCTAACTCTAACCCTAACCCTCATGGTAACCCTAAGTATAATCCTAACCCAGACCGTAACCCTAAAAATCATTCTAACCCTAACCCTTGCCCTAACCCTCACTCTGGCCGAACCCTAACCCTAACCCTAACTTAACCCTAACATTAACGCTAACCCTAACCCTAATCTAACCCTAACCCTAAACCTAACCCTAACTGTAATCCTCATCCTAACCCTAACTCTAACCCTAACCTTAACCCTCAATATAAATCTAACTTTAACGTTAACCCTAACTCTGGCCTATCCCTGACCCTAACCCTAACCCTAACCCAAACTTAACCCTAACCTTAACGCTAACCCTAACCCTAATCTAACCCTAACCCTAACCCTAACTGTAATCCTCATCCTAACCCTAACTCTAACCGTAACCTTAACCCTCAATATAAACCTAACTCTAACGTTAACCCTAACTCTGGCCTATCCCTAACCCTAAACCTAACCCTAACCCTAACCCTAACCCTAACTCTGGCCTAACCCTAACCCTAACCCTAACAATAACCCTAAACCTAACTCTGACCTATTCCTAACCCTATCCCTAACCCTAATCGTGGCCTATCCTTAACCCAAACCCTAACACTAACCCTATGTCTTGACAAAACGCTATTAGTACCCTATATCTAATCCTAACCCTCAAGAAAAGGCTAACACTAACCCTAACCCTAGCGTAATTCTAGCCATAATACGGACCATCACCCTAAATCTGGCATATCCTGAACCCTAGACCTAACCCTAACGCTAACCCTCATTCTAAACATAACCTCCCATCTCTGCCTCCTCCTCTGCCTCCAGCCTTCTGACCACTTTATTTTTTGAGTAATTACTTTTAGCCAGTAAAACATCTCAGAACAAGAGGTTAATTTGCACAAGGAGTCTGAGGAAGAGGTGTAACCCTCACAAGCTATCCCACCTGTTGTCAAAAACAAAAGGAGATGGACTTGCAAGTTCTCCTCTGGCATTAAGAAAGGCCTCCTAAAAGCCATCTCTCCCCCGAGATTCAAATATCAAAGCAGGCCGCTGAGTCATGGCTCCCAACATGTCCCCCTTTTTATATTTTTAAATTTTTGCCATAACTTAAGGTTTATGGAGCAGAAGATTGTGCCTGTCTTAGGTTGTTTCTCTCGAAAGGTATATATTATAATATATGGTCCTTCTTGCCACAATACAGCAGTTGTAGTATGAACAGTAGCCAAAATATATGCACCACATTCTTTTGAATAATCAATATATTGAACATGCTGCTTTTCAATAGCTAATTCTATCTTTTCCAAAGCATCATGAGCTTCTTTGGTAAGTTCCCTTTTTGACACAGGATTAGCCTCTCCTTTTAAAATGTCAAAAAGTGGTTTTAGTTCTCCTGTTGTTAATTTTAAATGTGGTCTTAGCCAATTTATATCACCTAACAACTTTTGAAAATCATTTAAAGTTTTTATGTTGTCTTTTCTTAATTGAATTTTTTGAGGCATTATAGTCTGAGGATATAATTTATGTCCCAAATACAAATAGGTTGGCTCTGTCTGCACCTTTTCTGGTACAATTACTAAACCTAGATTTTTTAAGGCTTGTTGTAACTGTGCAAAGGCACTTAACAAAATCCCTTCAATTTTATGAGCCAGTAAAATGTCATCCATATAATGAATAATATACACAGAAGAATATGCCTCTCTAGTTTTAAAAATAGCTTGAGCCACAAATTTTTGACATAAAGTCGGACTGTTTGCCGTACCTTGAGGTAATACAATCCAATGATATCTCTTCATAGGTTCTTTAAAATTTACTGATGGCACACTAAAAGCAAATCTTTTACAATCTTGAGGAGCAAGAGGAATAGTATAAAAACAATCTTTTAAATCTAGTATGATTTTAAAAGTATCTTTAGGTATGGCAGAAGGGGTAGGCAATCCAGGTTGTAAGGCTCCCATTAATTCCATGGTTTCATTTTCTTTTCTGAGATCTTGTAAAAGCCTCCATTTTCCTGACTTCTTTTTTATAACAAAAATAGGGGAGTTCCAATGTGAGTTTGATGGAGCAATATTGCCATTATCAAGCTGTTCCTGTACTAACTGCTCAGCGGCTTTAATTTTTTCAAGGGAAAGAGGCCACTGATTCGCCCACACAGGATCGTCTACTTTCCATGTTATTGGATCTGCATGGGGTACAGGTTGTTCAGTGACCTTCCCTAAAAATGACCCAACCCTTTTTTAAAATTTCTTGGGGCAGGTATTGATTGCTGAGCTATACCTTATCCAGATATTTCCAATCCTGAATTAAGCATCTGGTTGGGAACTGCATTGCTAGGACTATAAAGATACACTCCCATATTACTCATCACATCTCTACCCCACAGATTACCAGGAAGGCCAGGGATGATGTATGGTTTAAAAGTTCCCTCGTGTGCTTCCTCATCCTTCCAAGTTAACTCATTACTACTTTGTTCAGGACATCGGCTTTGTCCTATTCCGCGTAACTGTGTAATAGAGGATTTTTTGGGCCAATGCATAGGCCACTGATCAGCAGTTAAGACAGAGACATCAGCCCCTGTATCCAATAATCCTATAAATTTTCTTCCATTAATTTGTAACACTAGCTCAGGTCGATTGGGACCAATAGCATGTACCCAATAAGCATCAGAGGATCCAAAACCTGCATCTCCTCTTTTATCCTTTTTACTTGCATTTTTTGTCTGAACTTGGGGGAGC
This sequence comes from Rhombomys opimus, assembly GCA_010120015.1. Taxonomy (NCBI): domain Eukaryota; kingdom Metazoa; phylum Chordata; class Mammalia; order Rodentia; family Muridae; genus Rhombomys; species Rhombomys opimus. The sequence goes on from REGO01000564.1 coordinate 797,490, forward strand.
AATATTAATTGAGCTAGTCTTTGACCTTGATTTATTACAGAAATTCCATTTGGAGAGTGCATCATAATTTTTATCTCCCCTTCAAAATCAGCATCAATTACTCCAGGAGCTACTAAAATTCCCTGCATAGTAATACTACTTCTTCCGAATAATAGTCCCATAGTCCCCCTAGGTAATGGACCATAAACTCCTGTAGGTAAGGCCTGCATCCCCATTTCAGGAGTTAATACTGTGTAGGCTGAGGAACTGAAGTCCAGTCCTGAGCTACCTGAGGTTGCTCTACAGAGGTCCTGAATGGATTTCTTTGCTGAGGGACCATGTTCTGTAGTGCCCCATAATACTGTTGTATGTATGTAATCTTAACCATAAACTGTATGTAATCCTAACAATGAACAGGACCCTAACCCTAACTCTGGCATGTCCGGAACTCTAAACATAACGCTAAGGCTAACCTAACACTAATTCTAAAACACAAACCTAACCATAATCCTAAACTTAACCCTAACCCTAAACCTAACCCTAAGCCAAAGGCTAACCCTAACCCTAAACCTATCCCTAATCTTAACCCTAAACCTGAACCTAAACCTAACCCTCATTTTAACCCTAAACCTAAACCTAAACCTAACCCTAACCCTAACCCTAGCCTATCCCTAACCCTAACCCTAACCATAATCATCACCAAGACGCTAACCCTAACCCTACATGTAACCCTAACCACACCAAAACACTAACCCTGACACTAACTCTAAACCTAGTGTAATCCTAACCATAAACTGGACCCTCACCCTAAAACTGGCCTATCCTGAACCCTCAACCTAACCCTAAGCCTAACTCTCATTCTATACTTAACCCTAACCCTAACACTAACCCTAAACCTAACCCTGACCCTAACCCTAAGCCAAACACTAACCCTAAACCTAAAACTAACCCTAACCTTAAACCTAACCCTAACACTAACGCTGGCCTATACCTAACCCTAACCCTAACCGTAAACACTAACCCTATACATAACTTTAACCTTAACTCTAAACCTAACCCTAACTCTAAAACTAACCCTAACCCTAATTCTAACCCTAACCCTATCCTTAACCCTATCTCTGGCCTAACCCTAACCCTAACCATAACTCTAACCCTAACACGAACCCTAACCATAACTCTGGCCTAACCCAACCCTAACCCTAACCCTAAACCTAAACCTCATCCTAACCCTCACCCTAACCCTCACCCTAACCCTAACCCTAAAACTAACCCTAACTGTAACCCTAGTGTAATCCTAACCAAAACCGAGACCCTAACCCTGACTCAGCCTATCCTGAACCCTAAACCTAACTCTAACCCTAACCATTATTCTAAACCTAACCCTAACCCTAACCCTAATACTAACCCTAAACCTAAACCTAGCCCTAACGCTAAACATAACCCTAACTCTGGCCTATCCATAAACCTAATCGTAACCCTAACTCTAACCCTAACCCTAACACTAACCCTAACTCTAGCCTAAACCTAACCCTAACCCTAAGAGAAACCCTGGCCTATCTATGACGCTAACACTAACCCTAACCCTAAACCTAATCCTAATACTAACCCTAACCCTAAATCTACCCCTAAACCTAAATCTAACCCTAACACTAACCCTAACCCTAACTCCGGCCTAACCCTAACCCTAACCCCAACACAAACCTAACCCTAACATTAACCCTAACCCGAACCCGAACCCTCTTCCTATCCCTAAAACTAAAAAATAACCCTAAACCTAAACCTCATCCTAACCCTAACACTAACCAAAAACTAACCCTATTGAAACCCTAACCCTAAACCTAACACTCACCAAAAGCTAACCCTAAAACTAACCCTAACCATAAACCTAGTATAATCCTAACAAAAACCCTCCTCCTACCCTAATTCTGGCCTATCCTGAACCCTAAACTGAACCCTAACCCTAACTCTTGCCAGACATGAACCCTAAAAATACCCTAACCACAAACCCTAACCCTAACCATAACTGTGGCCTATCCGTAAACCTAACCCTAAACCTAACCCTAACCCTGGCCTATCCCTAACTCTAACCCTAACCCTAACAATAACCCTAACTCTGTCCTTTCCCTAAACCTAAAACTAACCTTAACCTTACACTAACCCTAACACTAAACCAAACCCTCACACTCACCCTAACCCTAAACCTAACCCTCATTTTAACCCTAAACCAAACCCTCATCATAACCATAACCATAACAATAACTCTAACCCTAAAACTAACCCTCATTCTAAACCTAACCATAACCCTAAACTTAACCCTAACCCTCAGCCTAACCCAAAACCTAACTTTAACCCAAACCTCATCCTAACCCTAAAATTAACCCTAAACAAAAACATAACCCTAAATCTAACTCTAACCCGAATTCTGACCCTAACTGTAACCCTAACACTAACTCAGGCCTAACCCCAACATTAACCCTAATTCTAACCCTAACACTAACCCTAAACCTAACTCTGGCCTAACCCTAACCCTAAACCTAACCCTAACCCTAAACCTAACCCTAACCCTAAACCTAACCTAAACCTAACCCTCATCCTAAACCTAACCCTAACCCTAACCCTAAAACTAACCCTCATTTTAACCCTACCCTAAACCTAACCCTATCCCTAACCCTCATACTAACCCTAACCCTACACGTAAAGCAAACCTCCATTTTAACCCTAAAAATAACCCTTATCCTAACCCTAACCCTACTCCTGACCATAATTCTAAACATAACTCTAATGCTAACTCTAACTCCGGCCTATTACTAACCCCAACCCTAACCCTCATTCTAACCCTAACCCTCACTCAAACCGTAGCCCGAACCCAAAACCTAAATCTAACCCTCATTTTAACAATAACCGTAATCCTCATCTTAACGCTAACCCTACCGTTAACCCTCATTCTAAACTTAACTCTACGCTAACCCTAAATCTGGCCTATCCCTAACTCTATCCCTAACCCCAACCCTAACCCTAACTCTAACCCTAACACTAACCCTAACCCTAACCCAAACACTAACCCTCATTTTAATCCTAAGACTAAACTTCATCTAACCCTAACCCTAACCCTAAACATAACTCTTACCTATTCCTAAACCTGACCTTAAACCTACATCTAACCCTAACCCTAACACTAACCCTAACCCAAAACATAACCGTAACCCAAACCCTAACCCTAACTGTGCCTAACCCTAACCCAAACGATAACCTTAAACAAACCCTAACCATAACTCTGGCCTAAATGTAACCCTAACCCTAACCTTAACCCTAAACCTAACCTAACCTAACCCTAACCCTAACCGTTAACCTAACCCTAACCCTAACTGTAACCCTAAACATAAACCTAACAGTAAACCTAACCCTCATCCTTACTCTAACCCTAGTCCTAACCCTCATCCTAACCCTAACCCTCATCCGAACCCTAAACCTAACCCTAACTCTAGCCCTAACCCTCATTTAACCCTAACCCTAAACCTAACCCTCATCCTAACCCTAACCCTAACCATAATCCTAACCCTAACAATAACTCTAACTCTAACCTTCATTGTAACCCTAACCCTAAACCTAACCCTCATTGTAAACCTAACCATAACCCTAACCCTCACCCTAACCCTAAACCTCATCCTAACCCTAAACGTAGCCCTAACCCTAACCCTCATTTTAACCCTAACCCTAACCCTAACCCTAAAGCTAACCATCATCCTAACCCTAACCCTAACATAACGCTTGTCCTAAACCTAACCCTAACCTAACCGTAACACTACCCTAAACCTAACACTAACCGTAACACTAAATCTAACCCTAAACCTAACCCTAACACTAACTGTAAAACTCATCCTAACTGTAACCCTAACCCTAAGCCTAACCTTAACCTCATTTTAACCCTAGCCCTAACCCGAAACACAACCCTAACCATAACCAAAACACTAATCTAAACCTAAACCTAATCTGAAACCTAACCATAACCCGATACATACCCCTAACCATAACAAAAAAACACTAGCCTAAATCTAAACCTAATCTTAACCCTAACCCTAACCTCATTTTAACAATAACCCTGACCTTAACCCTAAACCAAACCCAACCCTAACGATCATTTTAACCCAAACCCTAAACCTCATCCTAACCCTAAACTGAACCCTAATCCTATCCCTTACCCTAACGTTTGCTTACCCCTAACCTAACCCTAACCCTCATCCAAAAGCTAAACTTAACCCTAACCCTAACCCTGACACTGACCCTGACCCTATCCCTAACCCCAACCCTAACCCTAACCCTAAACCTAACCCTAACTCTGGCCTAACCATAACCCTGACTGTAACCCTATCCATAACCCTAAACCTAACCCTAATCTAACGCTAACCCTAACTGCAAACCTTATCCTAAACCTAACCATAAAACTCATCCTAACCATAACCCTAAACCTAACCTAAACCTGACCATAACCCTAACCCATACAATAAACTTAACCATTACCCTAACCGTAACCCTAACCTGACGCTAACACTAACCCTCATCCTAAACATAAACCTAACCGAACCCAACCCTAACACTATCCCTAACCTTAAATCTCAGAGTAATCACAACCCTACCCTAACACTAACCCTAACCCTCATTTGATCACGAACCCTAACACTCACCCTAACCTTAAACCTAACCCTAACCCTCATTTTATCCCTAACCCTCACCAGAAACATAACCGTTACGCTAATCCAAAAACCAAACCCTAATCCTAACCCTAACCTTAACCCTAACCCTTAACCTAACCTAACACGAACCATAACGATAACCCTAACCCTATACTAACTCTAACCCTAACCCTAAATGTAACACTGACCCTAGCATAATTCTAGCCATAACCCCCACACTAACATTAACTCTGGCCTATCCTGAACCCTAACCCTAACCCTAACCCTAACCCTAACCCTAACCCTAACCCTTACCCTAACCGTAGCCCTAACCCTAACTCTAATCCTAACCCTAACCCAATTGAAACACTAACCCTAAACGTAACCCTCACCAAAACGCTAACCCTAAAACTTATCCTGAACTTATCTCTAGTGTAAACCTACCCATAAACATGGCCCTAACACTAACTCTGGCATATGCTGTACACTAAACCTAACAATAAGCATAAACCCTAACCCTAACCCTCATTTTAACCCTAAACCTAACCCTAATCCTAACCCTAACCCTAACCATAACCCTAACACTAAACTAACCCTAAACTTAACCCTAACCCTAACCCTGACCCTAAAACTAAAACTAACCCTCATTCTAACCCTAACCCTCATTCTAAACCTAATCCTCATTCTAAACCCAACAATAACCCTAAACCTAAACCTAAGAGTCATTTTAACGCTAACCCGAACCCTCATCCTAACCTGAACCCTACCCCTAGACCTCATTCTAAACCTAACTCTAACGCTCACCCTAAATCTGGCCTATCCCTAACCCTAAACCTAAACCTAACCTAAACCCTAACCCTAAACCTAACCCTAACACTAACCCTAACCCTAACCCAAGCCATGACACAAACCCTAACCATAACCGTAACCCTAACCCCAACCCTAAACATAAATCTGGCCTAACCCTAACCCTAACTTTAATCTCAACCTAACCCTAAACCTAACCCTAACACTAACCCTAACCCTAACCCAAGCCATGACACAAACCCTAACCATAACCGTAACCCTAACCCCAACCCTAAACATAAATCTGGCCTAACCCTAACCCTAACTTTAATCTCAACCTAACCCTAAACCTAACCCTAACGCTGGTCTAACCCTAACCCTATCAGTAACCCTACACCTAACCTAACAATAACCTTAACCATAACCTAAACTGTAAACCTAACGTTAACACTAACCGTAACCCTAAAACTAACCCTAACCCTCATCATAAACTTAACCCCAACCCTAACCCTCATTCTAAACCTAACCATAACCCTAACCCTAACTTTAACCCTAAATCTGGCCTAACACTAACCATAACCCTAACCCTAACACTAACCCTAAACCTCATCCTAACACTAAACCTAAAACTAAAACTCATCCTAACCCTATCACTAACCACAATCTTAACCCTAACCCTAACTCTAATCCTAAACCGCATCCTAAACCTAAAGCTAATCCTTAACCTAACCCTAACAATAACCCTAACCATAACCCTAACCTTAACCCTAACCCTCACCATACCCCTCATCCTAACCCTAAACCCTAACCCTAACCCTAACCCTAACCTTAACAATAACCCTAACACTCCCCTAAACCAAACCCTAACCCTATCCCTCATCCTAAACCTAACCCTAACACTAACCCCAACCCTAACCCTAACCCTGACCCTAACCCTAACCCTAACTCTGGCCTCACCCTAACTGTAACTCTACCCTAACCCAAACACTAAACCTAAAACTAACTCTGGCCTAAACCTAACCCTAACCCTAATTCTAACACTAACCCTAACACTGGTTATCCCTAACCCTAACCTTAACCCTAAACCTAACCATAAAACTAAACCTAACCCTAACCCAAAACCTGATCCTAACCCTAACACTAACCTTAACCCTAAGCCTATTGCAACCCTAACCCTAAAACTAACCCTCACCAAAATGCTAAACCTAAAATTAACCATAGCCCTAACCCTAACCCTAACCTTCATACTAACTTTAAACCTAATTCTAACCCTAACTCTAATCCTCATTCTAAAGCTAACTCAAACTATGATCCTAACCCTAACCCTATCCCTAAACCTAAACCTAACCGTAATAATAAACTTAAACCTCATCCTAACCCTAACACTTAACCTAACCTTAACACTTACCTTAACATTAAACCCTAACCCTCATTCTAACCCTAACCCTAACCCTAACCTAACCCTACCCCTAACCCTCATCTGAACCCTAATCCAAACATTAACCCTAACCCTAAAAATAACCCTCATTTTAACCATAACCCTAACCCTACCCCTAACCCTGACCCTAACCCTAACTCTCATTTTATCCCTAAGCCTAACCCTCACCCTAACCTTAACCTTAAACCTAAACCTCATTTTATCCCTAACCCTAACCCTCACCCTAACCCTAACCTCTACACTAACCCAAAACTAAACCCTAACCCTAATACTATCCCTGACTCTGGCCTAACTTTAACCCTCATCCAAACGGTAAACCTAACCCTAACCCTAACCTTATTCTTAACCCTAACCCTTAAACTAACCTAACCCTAACCTTAACAATAACCCTAATACTACACTAACCCTAAACCTAACCCTAAACCTCATCCTAAAACTAACTTTAACCCTAACCCTAACCCTAACCCTCATTTAACCCTAACCCTAACACTAACACTAACCCAAGAGTAATTCTAACCATAACCCGCACGCTAACCTTAACTCTGGCCTATCCTGAACCCTAACCCTAGCCCTAACCTGAACCCTAACCGTAGCCCTAACCCTAACCGTAACTCTAATGCTAACCATAACCCTATTGAAACAATAACACTAAACCTAACCCTCACCAATACACTAACCTTAAAACTTACCTTAAACTTATCTCTAGAGTAATCCTACCCATAAACATGACCCTAACCCTAACTCTGGCATATGCTGAACACCAAACCTAACAATAAGCAAAAACCTAACCCTAACCCTAAAACTATCCCTCATTTTAACCCTAACCCTAACCCTAAACCTAAACCTAACCCTCATCCTAACCCTAACCCTAATCCTAAAACTAACCCTAACCATAAACCTAATGCTAAACTAACCTTATACCTAACCCTAACCCTAAACCTAACCCTAAAACTAAAACTAACCCTCATTCTAACCCTAATCCTTAATTTAAACCTAACCCTCATTCTAAACCCAACAATAACCTTAAGCCTAAACCTGACGATCATTTTAACACTAACCCTAGCCCTCATCCTAACCCTAACCCTACCCCTAAACCTCATTCTAAACCTAACTCTAACTCTAACCCTAATTCTGGCCTATCCATAACCATAACCCTAAACCTAACCCCAACCCTAAACCTAAACCTAAACCTAAACCTAACACTAACCCTAACCCTAACCCTGGCCATGACCCAAACCCTAACCCTAACCCTAAACCTAACCCTAACACTAAATCTGGTCTAACCCTAACCCTAACACTAACTCTAACTTTAATCTTAACCTAACCCGAAACCTAACCCTCATCTGAACCCTAACCCTCATCTGAACCCTAACCCTCATTCTAACCCTAACCCTAAACCTAATCCTCATTTTAACCCTAAATCTAAACCTCATCCTTAACCTAACCCTAACCCTGGCATATCCCTAACCCTAACCCTAACCTTAACCCTAACCCTGAACATAACCCTAACCCTAACCTTCTAACCCTAATTATGGGCTAACACTCACCTGACCTAACACTAAATGAAACCCTAAACTTCTAGCCCTAATTCTGGCCTATCCCTAGCGTAATTCTAACCATAAGCCGGACCCTAGCCCTAATTCTGGCTTATTCTGAAACCTAAAACTAACCCTAACCCTTACCCTAACCCTAACTCTGCCCAACCTTAATCCAAACCCTACCCCTAAACCTAACCCTCACCAAAACTCTAACCCTAAGCCTAACTCTAACCCTAACACTAACCCTAGCATAATTCGAACCATAACCCGGACCCTAACCCTAACTATGAGCTATTCTGGAACCCTAACACCAACCCTAAGCCTAACTCTATTGAAACAGAAACCCTAAACCTAACCCTAACCAAAACGCTAACCCTAAACTTACCCAAACATTAACTCTAGTGTAATCCTACCCATAAACAGGAACCTAACCCTAACTCTGGCCTATCCTGAAAACTAAACCTAACCCTGAATCTAAACCTAAACTTAACTCTAGCCCTAACCTTAAAACTCACCCTCATATTAACCCTAACCCTAACCATCATCCCAATCCTAACTATATCCCTAACCCTAACTCTAACCCTAACCCTCATCTTAAGCCTAAACTTAACCCTAACCGTAAAACTACCCCTAAACCTCACTGTAACAATAACCCTCATTCTAAACCTAAACCTCAGTCTAACCCTAACCCTAAACCTAACCCTCATTATAACCCTAAACCAAACCTTCAACCTAAACCTAACCCTACCCCTAACCGTCATTCTAAACCTAACTCTAACAATAACCCTAACTGTGGCCTATCCCTCACGCTAACCCTAACCCTAACCCTGACCCTAACCCTAACCCTAACACTAACACTAACACTAACCCTAACCCTAACACTAACACTAACACTAACCCTAACCCTAATCGGAACCCTAACCCTCATTTTAAACCTAAACCTCATCCTAACCTAACCCTAACACTTACGCTAACCCTAACTCTGGCCTAAACCTAACCCTCGTCCAAACGATAAACCTAAGCCTAACAATAACCCTATATCTAACCTTAACCTAACCCTAACGTTAAGCCTAACACTAACCCTAACCTAAAACTACCCCTAACCCAAATACTAACCCTAAACCTTATCCTAACCATAACCCTAACCTGAAACCTAACCCTAAACCTCATTTTAACCCAAACCCTAACCCTCACCCTAACCCTAACCATAAACATAACATAACCCAAACCCTAAACCTAACCCTAAACCTAACCCTAAAACTAAATCTCATTGTAACCCTAACCCTCACCCTAAACCTAACCCTCATCCTAACCCTATCTCTAACCGTCATCCTAACACTAAACCTAACTATAATCCTAACCCTTACCCTAAAACTAACCCTAACCCTAACCCTAACCATCATCCTAAACCTAAACCTAATCCTACAACTAACCCTCAAACTAACCCTAACCCTAAGACTAACCCTAACCCTCATCCTAACCCTAACCCTAACTATAATCCTTACCCTATTCCTAAACCTAACTCTAACCCTAACCCTCATCCTAAAACTAACCCTAACCCTAACGCTAACCTTAACCCTACCCCTCATGCTGAACCTAACCCTAATCCTAACCCTATCCCTAACCCTAATTCTAATCCTAAACCTCATCATAGCCCTAAACCTAATCCTGACCTTAACCCTAACCATAACCCTAACCCTAACCTAACCCTAACCCTAACCCTAGCCCTAACCCTAAACCTAACACTGACCCTAACCTAAACCCTAACACTAATCCTAACCCTAACCCTAGACCTAACCCTAACCCTCATCCTAACCCTAACCCTAACACTAATCTGAACCCCAGCCCTAACGCTAACTCTAACCCTAAACCTCATCCTAACCCTAACCCTGACTCGAACAATACCCTAAAAATAACTATAACCCTAACCTAACCCTAACGCTAACCTTAAACCTAACCTTCAATCTAAACCTGACACTAACACTAACCCTAACTCTGGCCTAAATCTAAACCAGAACCTAACCCTAAACCTAACCTTAACCCTAAACCTAACCCTCGTTTTATCACTAACCCTAAACCTCACCCTAACCTTAACAGTAAACCTAACCCTCATTTAATCCCTAAACCTAAGCCTAACGGTAAACATAACCCTAACCCAAACCCTAACCCTAACCCTAACCCTAACTCTGCCTAACCCTAATCAAAACACTAACCCTAACCCTAACCATACGTGTAACCCTAAATCTGGCCTAACACTAACCATAACCGTAACCCTAACAATAACCCTAAACCTCATCCTAAACCTAAACCTCACCCTAACTTTAAACCTACCTCTAACCCTATCCCTCATTTCAACCATAACACGAACAGTAACCCTAACCCTCATCTTAACCCTAATCCTAACCATAATCCTAAACCTAACCCTAACTCTAACACTAACCCTCATCATAACCATAACCCTAACCCTAAAACTCACTCTAAACCTAACCCTAACCAGAACCAGAACCCTAAATCTAACAATCATTTTAACCATAACCCTAACCCTAACCCTCACCTACATCCTAACGCTAAGCCTAACCATAATCCTAACCCTAACCCTAACCTCATTCTAACCCTAACCCGAACCCAAACCCGAACCCAAACTCGAACCCTGACAATAATTTTAACCCTAACCCTAAACCTCATCCTAACCCTAACCCTAACCCTAACGTAATGGTAACCCTAAACCTAATTCTAACCCCAACCCTCACCAAAACGCTAACCCTAACTATAACCCAAACACTAACCCTAGCATAATTCTAACCATATCCCGGACCCTATCCCTAACTCTGGCATATTCTGAACCCTAACCCTAACCCTATTCCTAACGATAACCCTAGCCCTAACCCAAATCCTAACCCTAAATCTAAACCTAAACCTAACCCTCATTTTAACCCTAACCCTAACCCTAACCCTCATGCTAACCTTAACCCTAACTATAATCCTAACCCTAACCCTAACCCTAAAACTAACCCTAACTCTGGTCTAACCCTAACCCTAACCCTAACTCTGGTCTAACCCTAACCCTAACCCTATCCCTAACACTATCCCTTACCCTAAACCTAAACTAACACTAACCTTAACCATAACCTAAACTATAAACCTAACCCTAAGCCTAACCATAAGCCTGAAACTAACCTTAACCCTCATCCTAACTCTAACCAAAACCCTAACTCTAACCCTAACCCTAACCCTAACCCTCATTCTAACCCGAACCCGAACCCAAACCTGAACCCTAACAATCATTTTAACCCTAACACTAAACCTCATCCTAACCCTAAACCTAACCCTAACACTAACCCTAAACCTAATTCTAACACAAATCCTCAAAAAACGTGAGCACTAAACCTAACCCTAACCCTAAACCTAACCCTCATTTTAACCCTAACCCTCACCCTAACCCTAACACTCATCCTAACCCTATCCCTAACCCTCATCATAACCCTAAACCTAACTATGATCCTAACCCAAACCCTAACTCAAACTCTAACACTAAAACTAACCCTAAACTTAACACTCATTCTAACCCTAAAACTAACTCTAACCCTAAACCTAACTCTAACCCTAACTTTAACACAAACCCTAACATGGAACCTAAACTTCTTTTAAACCTTACCCTAACCCTCCTAACCCTAACTCTAACACTCATCCGAACCCTAAGCCTAACACTACCCCTAACCCTAAATGTAACCCTCATTTTAAACCTAAAATTAAACCTCATCCTAACCCTAACCCTAATCCTAACCCTTACCCTAATGTTTGCTTATCCCTAACCTTAAACCTAACCCTAACCCTAAATCTAACCCTAACCCTAACCCTCATCCAAACACAAAACCTAACCCTAACCCTACCCTAACCCTAACCCTAAACCTAACCCTAACCCTGGCCTAACCGTAACCCTGACCCTCAGCCTAACTAAATCCTAACCCTAACCTAACCCTAACCCTAACTGTAAACCTCATCCTAAACCTAACCCTAACCCTTATTATAAACCTAACTCTAACGCTAACCCTAATTCTGGCCTGTCCCTATCCCTAGCCCAAACCCTAACCCTAAACCTAAATCTGGCCTAAAGATAACCCTAACCCTAACCCTAACACTAACTCTAAACCTAAACCTAACCTAACATAACCCTAACCCTAACCGTAAAATTAACGTTAACCCTAAACCTAACACTAATCCTAACCCTAACCCTAACCGTAAACCTAAACACAACCCTAACCTTAAACCTAACCCTAACCCTAAACCTAACCCTAACCCTCACCCTAACTCTAACCCTAACCTAACTCTACACTTAACGCTAAGCCTAAGCCTAACCTAACCCTAACCCTAACCATAACCTTAAATGTAAATGTAAATGTCATCCTAACCCTAACCCTAACACTAACCCTAACCTTAACCTTAACCCTAACCTTAACTCTAGGCTAACCTTACCCCTAACCCTAGCCCTACCCTAAACCTAACCTAACCCTAAACCTAACCATAACCATAACCCTAACCCTAACTGTAAACTTAACCCTAACCCTAACACTAACACTAACCCTCATCCTAACCCTAAAACTATCCCTCATCCTAAACCTAACCCTAACACTAACCCTAACCCTAACCCTAACCTTAATCATCATCCTAAACCTAACCTTAACTATAATCCTAACCCTAACCCTAACTCTGACCCAAACCTAACCCTGACCCTAAACCTTACCCTGACCCTAACCCTAACCCAAATTCCTAACCCTAACACTAAACCTAATAATAACTCTGGCCTAAAACTAACCCTGACGCTAACCCTATCCCTAACAATAAACCTAACCCTAACCTAACCCTAACCCTAACTGTAAACCTCATCCTAACCCTAACCCTAACCTTAACCTTAACCCACATTATCAACCTAAATCTAACGCTAACCCTAACTCTGGCCTTTCCCTAACCCTAACCCAACAATAACCCTAAACCTAAAAATAAACCTAACCAAACTTAACCCTAACCCCAACCCTAACCCTAAACATAAACGTAAACTTAACCCTATCCCTAACACTAACACTAATCCTAACCCTAACCCTAACCGTAAACCTAAACCTAACTCTAACCCTAACCCTAAACCTAACACTAACCATAACCCTAACCTAATTGTATCCCTAACCCTAACTCTAACCCTAATGGTCATCCTAATCCTAACCATAACCCTAAACTTAATCCTCATCCTAACCCTAAATCTAACTGTAACCCTGATTCTACACCTAACCGTAACTGTAACCTTAACCATCATCCTAACCCTAAACCTATCCCTCACCCAGGCATATCCCTAACCCTACCATTAACCCTAAGCCTCACCCTAAAATAACAAAACCCCTCATTTTAACTCTAACCCTAACCCCAACCCTAACTCTATCCTTACCCTAACGCTAACCCTAACCTTAACCCTAAAACTAACCCTAACCTAACCCTAAAACTAACCCTAACCTTAATCCAAACCATAACCCTAAACATAAACCTAAACCTAACCCTTAACCTCATCCTGACCATTAATCTATCCCTAACCCTAACCATAACCCTAACCCTATGGAAACCCTAACAATAAATCGAACCTTATCGCTAACCCTAATGTAATCCTAATGATAACCAGGACCCTAACCCTCACTCTAGACTATCCTGAACCCTAACCCTAACCCTAAACCTCATCCTAACCCTAACCCTAAACTTAACCCTTACCTAACACTAACCCTAACCCTCATTCTAAACCAAACCCTAACACTAACCCTAACTGTAAACTTAATCCTAACCCTGACCCTAACCCTAAACCTAAACCTAACAATTTAACCGTAACTGTGGCCTAACCAAAACCCTGACCTTAACCCTAACCCTAACCCTAACCTAACCCTAAACCTAAACCTAACCTTCACCCTAACCCTGACCTTAAACTGGCATAACAATAAACCAAACCCTAACCCTAACCCTAACCATAACCATAACCATAACCGTACCCTAACTCTGGCTTGTCCTGAACCCTAATCCTAACCCTAACCCTTAATCCTAAACCTAACCCTAACCCTAACCCTTACAATGACACTAAGCCTAAACCTAAACTTAACCCGAACTCTAACCCTAACTATAACCCTAATCATAACTCTGGCCTAACCCTAACCCTAACCCTATACTTAACCCTAACTCTGACCCTAACCCTAAACCTAACCCTAACCCTAAGCCTAAACCTAAACCATAACCAAAACTCTGACCTATCCCTAAACCTAACCCTAACACTAACCCTATCGCTAAATCTAACCCTAACCCTAACCAAAACTCTAACCCTAACCATAACCGTAACCCTAACCATATCTTTAACCCAAAACCTAAACCTAACCCAAAACATTTTTCTCATTTTAACACTAACCCTAAACCTAACCCTAACCATAACCATAACCATAACCCTAATGCTCATCCTAACGCTAACCCTAATCCTAACCCTAAACCTAACCCTCACTTTAACCCTGACCCTAAACATAAACCTAACCCTAAACCTAACCAAAACCCAAACACTACCCCTAGCCCTAACCCTAAAGTTAACCCTAACCCAACGCTATCCAAAATACTAACTCTGGCCTAACCCTAACTGTAACCCTAACCCTCTCCTAACCCAAACACTAGCCCTAACCCTACCTCTGGCCTAACACAAATCCTAACACTAATCCTAACCCTAACCCTAACCATGGCCTATCCTTAACCCTAAACTTAACTCTAACCATAACCATAACCTTAACCCTAACCCTAACACTAACACTAACCCTAACCTTAACCCTAATGCTAACCCTCATCCTAACCCTAACCCTGAACCTAACCCTAACCCTAACCCTAACCCTAACCCTAACTCTAACACTAACCCTTACCCTAACTCTAACCCTGAATGTAACCCTAACTCTGGCCTAACACTAACCCTAACGCTAACCCTAACCCTAACCGTAATCCTGGCCTAACCCTAACCCTATACCTTACCCTAATCCTAACCCTAAACATAACACTAACACTAACCCTAACCCTAACCTATCCCTAACACTAACCCTAACCCTCAAGAAAATGCTATCCCTAACCCTAACTGTAACCCTAACTCGCACCAAATCGCTAACCCTAAACCTAACCCTAACCCTAGTGTAATACTAACCATTACCCGGACCCTCACCCAAACTCTGGCCTATCATGAACCCTAAACCTAACCCTAAACCTAACCCTAACCTTCATTCTAAACCTAACCTAACCCTAACCCTACCCTTAACCCTAACCCTCATCCTAACCCTAAAGTTAACCCTAATCCTGGCCTATCCCTAACCCTACCACTACCACTAACCCTAACCCTAGTGTAATCCTAACTGTAACCAAGACCCTACCCCTAACTCTGGCCTATCCTGAACCCTAAACCTAACCCTAACCCTAACCCTAACCATAACCCTAATGCTAACTCTGGCCTAACACTAACCCTAACCATAACCATATCCCTAACCCTAAACCTAAACCAAACCCTAAATCTCATCCTAACCCTAACACAAACCTTAACCCTAACCCTATTGCAACCCTAACCCTAAACCTAACCCTCACCAAAACGCTAACACTAAAACTAACCCTAACCCTAACCCTAAGGTAATCCTAACCCTAACTTTATCCCTAACTCTAACCCTAACCCTAACCCTAACCTATCCTAATCCTAAATCTCATCCTAAACCTAACCCTAATCCAGACTCTAACCCTAACTATAACCCTAATCCTCATCCTAACCCTAAACCTAATTCTAAACCTCATTCTAAACCTAAACCTAACCCTAACCATCATTCTAACCCTAAACATAACCCTAACCCTGGCCTATCCCTAACACTACCACTAACCCTAACCCTAACCCTAACCATAATCCTAACTTTAACCCTAACCCTCATTTTAACAATAAGCCTAACCCTAATCCTAAACCTAACCCTAACCTTATCCCTAACACTAACCCTAACCCTAACTCTAGACTTAAGCTAATGCTAACACTAACCCTAACCCTAAAACTAAACCTAACCTAACCCTAAACCTAACCCTAACCCTAATCCTCATCCTAAACGTAAACCTAAACCTAAACCAAAAACTAAATTTAAACCTCATCCTAACCCTAACTCTATCCCTAACCTATTGAAATCCTAACCCTCACCAAAACGCTTACCCTAAAACTTACCCTATCCCTAACCCTAATGCAATCCTAACGATAAACAGGACCCTAACCCACACTCTGGCATATCCTAAAACCTAACACTAAACCTAACCCTCATCCTAACCCTAACTCTATCCTTAACCCTAACACTAACCCGAACTCTGGCCTATCCTGAACCCTAAACATAACCGTAACCATAACCCTAAACATCATTCTAAACCTAAACATAACTCTAAACCTTACCCTAACCCGACCCTAACTCTGGCCTGTCCTGACCACTAATCCTAACCCTAACCCCTAACCCCTAACCTAACCCCAACCCTAGCAATAACCCTAAGTAAACCCTAACCCTAACCCTTGACCTAAACCGGACCTATCCCTAACACTGTCCCTAACCCTAACCAAAACACTAAACCTAACCCTAAACCTAAACCTAACCCTAACTAAAACACTAAATCTAACCGTAACCCTAAACCTAACTCTAACCCTAACACTAACCCTAACCGTAACTCTGACCTAACCCTAAACCTAAACCTAATCCTAACCCTAACCCTAACAGTAACCCTGGCCTATCGCTAACCCTAAACTTAACCCTAAACCTAACCCTAAAACTAAACCTAACCCTAACCCTCATCCTAACCCTAACACTAACCTTACCCCTAACCCTATTGCAACCCTTACGTTAAATCTAACCCTCACTAAAATGCTAACCCTAAAAGTAACCCTAACCGTAACCCTAGTGTAATCCTAACCATATCCCGGACATTAACCCTAACTCTGGCCTATCCTGAACCCTAAACTTAACCCTAACCCTATCCCTAAACCTCATTCTAACCCTAACCCTTAACCTAACCCAAACCCTAACCCTAACTTTGGCCTGTCCTGAACCCTAACACTAACCCTAAACCCTAACCTTAAACCTAACTTTAAACCTAACGGTAACCTTAAGCCAAACCCTAACCCTCACTTTAACACTAATGCTAACCATAAAGCTAACCCTAACCCTAACCTGAACAGAACCCCTAAACCTAACCCTACTCTATTCCTAACCATAACCAAGACCTTACTCCTAACTCTGGCCTATCATGAACCCTAAACATAACCCTAACCTTAACACTAACAATAACACTAAATGTAACCCTAACCCTAACGCTAACTCTGACCTATGCCTAAACCTAACACTTACCCTAATCCTAAAGCTACCCTAACCCTAACCCTACCCCAAACAATAATCCTAAACTGAAACCTAAACCTAAACTTAACCCTAACCCTAACCCTCATTTTAACCCTAACCCTAATCCTATTCTAAACGTAACACTAACCCTAACCCTAATCCTTAACCTAACCCTCACCCTAACCCTAACCCTAACCTTAATGCTAACACTAGGCCTAACTCTAACTCTAACCGTAACCCTAAACCTGGCCTATCCTTAAACCTAACCCTAACGCTAACCCTAACCCTGATCCTAAACTTAACCCTAACCTGAACCCTAACCCTAACCATAAACATAACCATTACCATAACCCTAACACTTTCCGTCCCCAATCTTTAACCCTAACCCTGAACCTAACCCTATCCCTAAACCTAACATTATCTGTAACACTAACCCTAACCCTAAACCTAACCCTAATGCTAACCCTAACCCTGAACCTAACCCTAACCCTAGTGTAATCCTAACCATTACCTGGACCCTCACCCTAACTCTAGCCTATCATGAACCCTAAAACTAACCCTAAACCTAACCCTATCCTCACTCTAACCCTAACCCTAGCCCTAATCCTAACTCTGGCCTAACCCTAACCCTAACTCTAAAACTAACCCTAACCCTAACCCTAACCCTGACCTATCCCTAACACTAAAGCTAACCCTAACCCTTCACAAAACACTATCCCTAACCCTAACCCTAACCCTAAACCTAACCTAAACCTAACCCTACCCCAAACACTAATTCTAAACCTAAACCTAACCCTAAACCTCATCCTAACCCTAACTCTAGTCCTAAAACTAACCCTATTAAAACCCTAACCATAAACCCTAACACTATCCCTGACCCTAATGTAATACTAACGATAACCAGGACCCTTACCCTCAATCTGGCATATCCTGAATTATAAACATAACCCTAACCCTCACTGTAACCCTAACCCTAACCGTATCCCTAACTCTGGCCTAACCCTAAACCTAACCCTAACCCTAACCCTAACCCTAACCCTAACCCTAACCCTAACCCTAACCCAGACCAAAACACTAACCCTAAGCCTAACCCTAATCCTAAACCTAACTCTAACCCTAACCCTAACCCAAAACCTAACCCTCATTTTAGGCCTATTCCTGAACCTAAATATAACCCTTACCCTACCCCAAACACTAATTCTAAATCTAAACCTAACCCTAACCCTAACCCTCAAACCTAAACCGAACCCTAAACCTAAACCTAAACCGAACCCTAAACCTAACCTAAACCGAATCCTAAACCTACTCCTAACACTAATCCAAACACTAACCCTAACCCAACCCTAACCGTAAACTTAACCCTAACCCAAACACTAAAACTAACCCTAACTCTGACCTAACCCTAACCCTAAACCTAACCCTAACCCTAACCATAAATCTGACCTATCCTTAAACCTAACCTTAACCCTAACACTAACCATAACCCTAACCCAAACACTAAACCTAAACCTAACCCAAACCCTAACCCTAACCCTAACACTAAACCTAACCCCAACCCTAACGCTAACCCTAACATTGGCCAAACGCTAACCCTAACCCTAACCCTAACTTTAACCCTAATGCTAACCCTAACTCTGGCCTAACCAAAACCGTTACCCTAACTTTGACCCTAACGCTACCCCTAACGCTAACTATGGCCTAACCCTAACACTTATCCTAACCCTAACTCTGGCCTAACCCTAACCCTTATCCTAACCCTAATCCTAACACTAACCATAACCCTAACTCTAATCCTCATCCTAAACCTAAACCTAACCCTAAGACTTATTCTAAACCTAACTCTAACCCTAAACCTAAAACTAACCCTCATTTTAACCCCAACCCTAAACCTAAACCTAATGCTAACCCTAACCCTAACCCTAACCCACATCCTAACCCTAAACCTAACCCTAACTCTAACCATAACCATAACTCTAACCCTAACCCTGGCCTATCCCTAACCCTAACCCTAACAATAACCCTAACCTTAACCCTAAACCTAACCTTAACCTTAACACTAATCCTAACCCTCACTTTAACCCTAACCCTAAACTTCATCCTAACCCTACCCTAAACCGAATTCTAACCCTAACCCTAACTTTAACTCTAACCCTAACCTTCATCCTAACCCTAACCCAAACCCGAACCCTAATCCTAACCCTAACAATGGCCTATCCCTAACCCTAAAAATAACCCTAAACCTAACTCTAACCCTATCCCTAACTCTAACTCTAACTCTGGGTTAACCCTAACCCTAACTGTAACCCTAACACTAACCCTAACACTAACCCTAACCCTGGCCTATCCCTCACCCTAACCCTAACCCTCACCCTAAACCTAAGCCTAATCCTAACACTGACTCTCACATAACCCTAACCATAACCCTAACAATAAACATACTCCTAACCCAAACACTAACCTTACCATTAACCCTAACCATAACTGTGGTCTAACCCTAACCCTAACCCTAACACTAACCCTAGGCGTAACCCTAACCCTAACACTAAACCCTGGATATAACTAACCCTAACCCTAATCATAACCGTACCCCTAACCCAAACCCTAACCCTCAACAAAACACTAACCCTAATCTTAAGTGTAATCCTAACGCTCACCAAAACAATAACCCTAACCCTAAACCTTACCCTTACCCTAGCGTAATCCTAAGCATAGCCAGGAGCCTCACCCTAACTCTGGTCTATCCTCAACGCTTCACCTATCCCTAACCCTAACCCTAACCCACAATCTAAACATAACCCTAATCCTAACCCTAAACAAAACCTAACCCTAAACCTAAACCTAACCCTAAACCGAACCAAGACTAAACCTAAACCTAAACCTAACCCTAACCCTCATCCTAAACCTAATTGTAACCCTAAATCTAACCCTAATCCTAAACCTATCACTAACATTTACCCTAACCCTAACCGTCATTCTAAACCTAACCCTAACCCTAAACCTAACTCTGGCCTATCCCTAACCCTAACTGTAAATATAAACCTTAACCTAATCCTCATTTTAACCCTAAACCTAACCCTCATTATAACCCTAAACCTAAACCTAAACCTAACCCTGACCCTAACCGTAAAACTAACCCTACCTCTGACCCTAACCCTAATCCTAACCCTAACCCTAACCCTGGCCTATCCCTAACCCTAACACTAACCTTACCCCTAACAGTAAATCTAAACCTAAACCTAACCCTAAACCTCATCTTAACCCTAACCCTAACCTTACTGCTAAACTCATCCTAACACTCACCCTAAAGCTAACACTCACCCTAACCCCTAACCATAAACCTAACCCTAACCCTCATGCTAACCCTAACCGTAAACCTAAAGCTAATCCTAACCCTAACCATCAAACTATCCCTAAACCTAAACCTAACCCTAAACCTAAACCTCATCCTAACCCTAACACTAACCCTAACCCTATTGAAACCCTAACCCTAAAACTAACACTCATCAAAACGCTAACACTAAAACTAATCCTAACCGTAACCCTAACCCTAACCCTAAACCTAACCCTAACCCTAACTCTGGCCTATCCATAAACCTAACCCTAGCCCTAACCCTAACCCTACCCCTAACCATAACTCTAAACCTAACCCTCAACGAAACTGTACACCTAACCCTAACCCTAACTTTGGCCTAAACCTACCCTAACCCTAAATTTAACCATCACCAAAATGCTAACCCTAACCCTAAACCTAAACCTAACCCTCACCAAAACGCTCACCATAACCCAAACTCTAACCCTAAACCTCACCAACACACTAACCCTAACCCTAACCCTAACCCTACTGTAATCCTAAGCATAAGATTGACCCTAACCCTAACTCTGGCCTTTCCTGAACCCTAACCCTAACCCTAACTCTAACACTTAACCTAACAGTATTGAAACACTAACACTAACCCTAACCCTCATCAAAACAGTTACCCTAAAACTTACTCTAACCTTAAACCTAGTATAATCCTAACCATAAACAGGACGCTAACCCAATATCTGGCCTATCCTGAACCCTAAACCTAACCCTAACCCTAAACCTTACCCTTACCCTAACCCTCATTTTACCCAAACCCTAAACCTAAACCGAACACTGACCCTAACCCAAACACTAACCCTAAACCTATCCATAACAAAGCTGTCATCCTTAACCTAACCCTAACCCTAACCTTAAAACATAAACCTAAATCTAACCCTCATTTTAACCCTAACCCTAACCCTCATTCTAAACCTAACTCTAACTCTAACCCTGTTTCTGGCCTATAATTAATCCTAACCCTAACCCTAACCCTAACCCTAACCCTAACCCTAACCCTAACCCTAACCCTCATTTTAACCCTAATCCTAACCATCATCCTAAAACCAACGCTAACCCTAATCATAACCCTAACCCTAACACTAACACTAACCATAACCATAACACTAACCCTAACCATAACCCTAACACTAACCCTAACACTAACTCTGGCCTAACCCTATGCCTACCCTAATCCTAACCTAACCCTAACCCTAATCCTCATCCTAACTCTAAACCTAACCCTAACAGTAACCGTCATTTTAACCCTAACCCTAAACCTAACCCTAACCCTCATTCTAAATCTAACCTTAAACCTAACCCTAATGCTAACTCTAAACCTAACCCTAAGTCTAACCCTAACTCCAGCCTAATCCTAACCCTAACCCTAACCCTAACCCTAACCCTAACCCTAATACAAACCCTGGCCTATGCATAACTCTAACCGTAACCCTAACCCTAACCCTGACTAAAACGCTAACCCGAACCCTAAGCCTATATGTAGCATAATCCTAAACATAACCCGGCACGTCACCCTAACTCTGGGCTATCCTTAACCCTAAACATAACCCTAACGCTAACCCTAACAATCATTCTAAACATAACCCCAAACCTAACCCTAACCCTATCCCTAACCCTAAACGTAACCCACATCCTATCCCTAAACCTAAACCTAACCCTGAACCTAAACCTCATCCTAACCCTAACACTAACCCTTACCATAACTCTGTTGAAACCCTAACCCTAAACCTAATACTCACCAAAACGCTAACCCTAAAACTAACCCTAATGGTAGCCATAGTGTAATCCTAACCAAAACCCGGACACTAAACCTAACTCTGGCCTATCTTGAACCCTGAACCTAACCCTATCCCTAACTCTTATTCTAAACCTACCCCTAAACCTAACCCTGAACCTAACCCTAACCATAAACCTAACCCTACACCTAACCATAACTCTATCCCTGGCCTGATAAGTACCCTAACCCTAACCTGAAACCTAACCCCTAACCCTAAACCTAACCCTAACAATAACCCTAACCCTAACTCTAAAGCTAACCCTCACCCAAACAGTAAACCTAACACTAACCCTAACTTTGGTTTAACCGTAACCGTAACCCTAACGCTAACACTAACCTAACCCTCACCAAAAAACTCACCCTAACACTAAATCTAACCCTAAACTTCACCAAAATGATAACCCTAACCCTAACCCTAAACATAACCCTCACCAAAACGCTCACCCTAACCCTAATTCTAACACTAAACCTCACCAAAACACTAACCCTAACCCTAACCCTAGCTAATCCTAAGCATAACCCGGACCCTAACCCTAACTCTGGCCTTTCCTGAACCCTAACCCTAACCCTAAACCTAACCCTAATTCTAACACTTAACCTTACCCTATTGAAACACTAACCCTAAACATAACCCTCAACAAAACAGTTACCCTAAAACGTACCCTAACCTTAACTTTAGTGTAATCCTAACCATAAATAGGACCCTAACCCTAACTAAGGCCTATCCTGAAAGCTAAACCTAAACCTAACCCTAACCCTCAATTTTACCCTAACTCTAAACCTAACCCTAACTCTAACCCAAATATTAACCCTAACCCTAACCCTAACCTAACACTAATGCTAATCCTAAACCCTAACCCTAACCCTCATTCTAAACCTAACCTTAACCCTAACCCTAACCCTCATGTTAACCCAACTCTAACCTTAACTCTAACCCTAACACTAACTCTAACCCTAACTCTGGCCTAACCCTAAAAATAACACTAACGCTAAGACAAACCCGGGCCTATATATAACCCTGATTCTAAACTTAACCCTAACCCTAACCCTAACACTAACTCTAACGCTGGCCTGACAAGAACCATAACGCTAACCCTAAAGCTAACTCTGGCCTATCCGTAAACCTAACCCTAACCCTAACCCTAAACCTAACCCTAAATATAAACCTAACCCTGACCAAAACGGTAAACCTAAACCTAACCCTAAACCTAACCCTAAAACTAACCCTCAAAAACACGCTCATCATAACCCTAACACTAACCCTAAACCTCATCAAAAAGCTAACTCTAACCCCAACCCTGAACCTAACACTAGCGTAATCCAAAGCATAAACCGGACCCTAACCTTAACTCTGGCCTATTCTGAACCCTAACCCTAACACTATCACTAACTCTAACACTAAACCTAACCCTCTTGAAACAATAAACCAAACCTAACCCTCACCAAAACACTAACCCAAAAACTTACCCTAACCTTAACCCTAGTGTAATGCTAACCATAAACAGAACCCTAACGCTAACTCTGGACTATCTTGAACCCTAAAACTAAACCTAACCCTAACCCTCATTCTAAATTAAACCTAACCCTAACCCTTGTTTTACCCTAACCCTAAACCTAAACTTAACCCTAACCCTAACCCAAACACTAACCCTAAACCTATCTATAACCCTAACTTTCATCCTAACCCTAACACTAACCCTAACTCCAACCCCTAAACCTAACCCTCACTTTAACTCTAAAACTAACCCTCATCCTAACTCTAACCCTAACCCTAATACTCATTCTACACCTAACTCTAACTCTAACCCTATCTCTGGCCTATCCTTAACCCTAACCCTAATGCTAACCCTAACCCTAACCCTCATTTTAACCCTAATCCTAAAACCAACCCTAAACCTAATCATAACCCTAACCCTAACACTAACTCTGCCCTAACCATAACCCTAACCTTAACCCTAACCCAAAGACAAACAATGGCCTATCCAAAACCCTAACCCTAACCCTAACACTAAACCTAACCCTCACCAAAATGCTCACCCTAACCATAACGCTAACCATAACCGTAAAAGTAGCATAATAGTAAACATAACCCAAACATTCACCATAATGCTGGCCTATCCTGAACCCTAACCTTAACCCTAACCCTAACACTAAGCCAAAGACTAACCCTAAACCTAAACCTAAACCTAACCCTAAACTTAACCTTAACCATAACAATAAACCTAACCCTCATTTTAACCCTGAACCTAACCCTAACCCTAACCCTAACCCTAACCCTAACCCTAACCCTAACCATAGCCTATCCCTAACCCTAACCCTAACCCTAACCCTAAACCTAACCATCATCAAAACGCTAACCCGAACCCTAGTGTAATCCTATCCATAACCCGGACCCTCAAATAACTCTAGATTATCCTGAACCCTCAACCTAACCCTAACCCTAACCCTCATGCTAAAGTTAACCCTAACCCTAACCCTAACACTAACCTTAAACCTAACCCTAACCCTCATCCTAACCCTAAAACTAACCCTAACCCTAACCCGAAACCTGTCCCATACTCTAGCCAAACCCTAACCCTAACCCTAATATTAAACCTAACCTTCATCCTAACCCAAACCCTAAATCTAATCCTAACCCTAAACCTAGTGTAATCCTAACCAAAACCTGGACCCTAATTGTAACACTGGCCTATCCTGAATCCTAAACCTAAACCTAACCCATCCCTAACCTTAAACCTCAACAAAACCCTAACCCTAACCCTAACTCTAACCCTCATCCTAACCCTAAACCTAACCCTAAATCTAACTCTCATTCTAACCCTAACCTTAACACTAAACCTAAACCTCATCCTAACCCTAACCTTAACCCGAAACCTAACCCTCATTTTAAACCTAAACCTAACCCTCATCCTAAAACTAACCCTAAACCTAACCCTAACACTAACCCTAACTCCAAATCTGGATTAACCCTAACCCTAAACTAACCTTAACCTAATCCTAAACCTAACCCGAACCTAACCCTAACCCTAACCCTAATCATAACCCTAACCCTAACCCTGGCCTATCCCTAATCCTAACCCTAAACTTAACCCTAACAGTAAACCTAACCCTAACCCTAACACTAAACCTCATCCTAACCCTAACCCTAAACCTAACCCTAACCCACATCCAAACGCTAAACCTAACCCTACACCTAAACCTAACCATGACGCAAATCGAACCCTAACGTTAATTTTAAACCTCACCAAAACTCTGACCCTAACCCTAACCCTGACCCTAACAATAATTCTAAACCTAACCCTCACCAAAATGGTAAAACTAACCCTAACCCAAACTTTGGCCTAACCCTAAACCTAACACTAACCCTCACCAAAAGGCTCACCCTAAAACCAACTCTAACCCTAACCCTCACCAAAATGCTAACCCTAAACCTAACCATAAACCTAACCCTCACCAAAACGCTCACCCTAACCCTAACCCTAAATCTAAACCTAAACCTAATCCTAAACCTAACCCTCATCCTAAACATAACCCTAACCCTAACCCTAAACCTAACCCTAACCCTAACCCTAACTCTACCCCTAAAACTCATACTAACCCTATTCTATATAATACTAACAGTATTCCTTACCATAACCCTAACTCTAACCCTAACTCCGCTCTTACCCTAAGCTTAACCCTAACCCTAACCCTAAACCTAACCCTAAGCCAAACACTAACCCTAAAACTAAAACTAACCCTAACCATAACCTAACACTAACACTAACCCTAGGCTTAACCCTAACCTTAACCCTAACACTACCCCTGGCCAATCCCTAAACCTAACCCTAAACAGTAACCCTAAACCTAACCCTAACCCTAACCCTAACCCTAACCCTAACCCTAAACCTAAATCTAAACCTAACCCTAACCCTAACCCTAACCATCATCCTATCCTTAACCCTAATCCTTACCCTAACCCTAAACCTAAACCTAGTTCTGGCCTTACCCTAACCCTAACCCTAACACTAACCCTAACCCTAAAACTAACCCTAACCTAACCATAATCCTAACACTGACCCTAACACTAACCCTAACACTAAAACTAACACTAACCGTATCCATCATTCTAAACATAACCCTAACCCTAAATCTGGCCTTACCCTAAACGTAAACCTAACAGTAACCCTAACCATAACGTTAAACCTAACCATAAATTTAACTCTAAACCTAACACTAACCCTAACCCTCACCGAAACTCTAACCTCAACGCTAATCCTAACCCTAATACTGGCCTAACTCTAACCCTAACCATAATTCTAACCCTAACCCTAATTCTGGCCTATCCCTAACCCTAAACCTAACCCTAACTCTACCCCTAACCCTCATACTAACCCTAACAATAAACCTTAACCTAACCCTAACTGTAACCCAAACTCTGCCCTTACCCTAACCTGAAACCTAACCCTAACCCGAACCCTAACCTAACCCTAACCCTAAACGAAACCCTAACCATAACACTAACCCTCACACTAAACCTAACCTTAACCCTCAATCTAAACCTAACCCTAACCCTAACCCTATCTCTGGCCTTTCCCGAACCATAACCATAACCCAAACCCTAAACCTAAACCTCATTTTAACCCTAACCCTAACCCTCATCCTAACCCTAACCCTAACCCTAAACCTAACACTAACCCTAATTCTAACCATAACCTTAATTCCAATTGAAAACCTAACTCTTACCCTAACCGTAACCTTAATACTAACTCTGGCCTAACCCTAACCCTAATTTAAATGTGAACCTAATTCTAAATCTGACCTATTCCTAAAACTAACCGAAACCGTAACTCTAACCTTAAGCAAAACAATAAACCTAAACCTCAAACTAACCCTAACCGTAGCCCTAACCCTAACCCAAATACTAACCCTAGGCCTAAACCTAACCCTAACCGAAACAGTAATTCTAACCTTAAGCAAAACAATAACCCTAAACCTCAAACTAATCCTAACCCTAACCCTAACACTAACACTAACCCTAGGCCTAACCCTAACCCTAAACCTAACTGTAACACTGGTCTATCCCTAACGCTAACCATAACCCTAACCCTGAACCTAACCCTAATCCTAAATGTAACCCTAACTCTGGCCTTACCCTAAACCTAACCCTAACCTAAACCTAAACATAAACATATACCTAACCAAAACCCTAACCCTAACACTAACCCTAACACTAAACCTAACCCAAACCCTGACCCTCAATCTAAACCTAAGCCTAACCCTAGCCATATGTCTGGCCTTTCCCTAACCCTAACCATAACCCTAATCCCAATCCTAAACCTAACTCTTACCATAACCCTAACCTTTAGCCTAACTCTGGCCTAACAATAACCCTAACAGTAACTCTAACCCTAACACGAACCCTAAACCTAACTCTGGCCTAACCCTAATCCTAACACTAACTCTAACCTAACACTAACTCTAACAATAACTCTGGCCTATCCCTAACCATAATCCTTACCCTAACCATGGCCTATCCCTAAAACTAACCCTAACCCTAAACCTAACTCTAATCCTAACCCCAACCCTAACCTTAAACCTCATCCTAACCCTCACCCTAAAACTAACACTAACCCTAACTAAAACCCTAACACTAACCCTAACACTAACCTTAACACTAAACCTAACAATAAACTCTCATTCTAAACCTAACCCTAACCCTAACCTAACCCTACCCCTACAGTAACCCTCATCATATCCCTAAACCTAAACATAATCCTAAACCTAAACCTCATCCTACCCCTGTTGAAACCCTAACCCAAAAGCAAACACTCACCAAACACTAACCCTAAAACTAAACGTAAACATAACCCTAGTGTAATCCTAACCAAAACCTTCATCCTAACCCTAACTCTAACTATCCTGAACCCTAAACCTAACCCTAACCTTAACCATACCGCTTATTCTAAACCTAAACCTAACCCTAACTCTAAACCTAACCTTAACACTAACGCTAACTCTACCCTATCCATAAACCTAATCCTAACCCTAACCCTAACCCTAACTCTAACCCTAACCCACACCAAAACGCTAAACCTAACACTAATGCTAGCATTGACCTAACCATAACCCTAACACTCATTCTAAACCTAAACCTAACCCTAACCCTGACCTATCCCTAACACTAACCCTAACCCTAAACCTAACCCTAACAAAAAGCACTAACCCTAACCCTAACCCTTACCCTAACACTAACCCTAACCCTAAACCTAACCCTAACCTTAAACCTAACCCTCATTTTAACCCTAATCCTAACCCTAAAATTAACCCTAATCCTACTCCAAACACTAATTCTAAACCTAACACTAACCCTAAACCTAAACCAAACCCTAATCCTAACCCTAACCTTAACCTAAAAACTAACCCTAACCCTAACCCTAACCCTTACTCTAACCCTAACCCTATTCCTAACCCTAACACTGTCTCTGGCCTAACACAACCCTAACCCTAATCCTAACCCTAACCCTAACCCTGGCCTATTCCTAACTGTAACCTTTACCCTAAACCTAACCCTAAAACTAACCCAAACCCTAACCATAGTTTAATCCTAACCATAACCCGGAACTTACCCGTAACTCTGGCCTATCCTGAACCCTAAACATAACTCTAAACCTATCCCAAAAACTCATTCTAACCCTAACAATAAACCCAAAACTATCCCTAACCCTAACCCTAAGCTAACACTAACTCTAACACTAACCCTAAATCTAACCCTGGCCTATCCATAACCCGCACCCTATCCCTAAAACTCATTCTTACCCTAACCCCAACCGTAACTCTGGCCTGTCCTGAACACAAAGCCTAACCCTAAACTCTAACCCTAAACCCTAACCCTACACCTAAACCTCACCCTAAACCTAACCCTAAAGCTAACCCTAACCTTGGCTTAACCCTAATCGTAATCCTAACCCTAACCCTCATTTTACCCTAACCTTAACCCTAAACCTAACCCTAACCTTAACCCAAACACTAATCCTAAACCTAAACCTAACCCTAACCCTAATCCTAACACTAACCCTAACACTCACGCTCATCCTAAACCTAAACCTACCTCTAACCCTAAACATCATGCTAACATTAACATTAACTATAACCCTAAACCTATTGAAACTCTAACCCTAAACCTAATCGTAATCCTAAAACTAACACTAACCCTAACTCTGGCCTAACCCTAACCCTAACCCTGGCCTATCCCTAACACTAAACCTGGCACATCCCTACCCCAAACCCTAACAATAACCCTAACCCTAACTATAACCCTCACCCTAATTCTGGCTAAGAGTAAACCTAACCTAAATCCTAACCTTAACCCTAACCCTGGCCTGTACCTAAACCTAACCATAAAACTAATCTCAACCCTAACCCTCATTCTAACCCTAACCCTAACCCTAACCCAAACTGTGGCTTATCCTTAACCCTAACCATAACCCCTAACCATAACCCTAACCCGAACCCGAACCCGAACCCGAACCTTAACTCTGGCCTATACCTAACCCTAACCTTTACCCTCATCCTAACCCTAAACCTAACCCTAACCCTCATTTTAACACTAACCCTACCTCTCATCCTAACCCTAACCCTAACCCTCATCCTAACCCTAATCCTATCGAACTCTAACCCTAAACCCTACTCTAACTCTAACTCTGGCCTAAACCAAACCCTAACCCTAACCCTGGCCTATCCTTAACGCTAATCCTAACCTTAAACCAAACTCTAAATTAACCCTAACTGTAACTCTAACTAACTCTGGCCAAACTCGAACCCTATCCCTAACCATAACCCTAACCCTCAACCTAACCATAACCCTAACCCAAACACAAACCCTAACCCTAACC
>REGO01000564.1:833435-850909 GCA_010120015.1 Rhombomys opimus
AACCATAACCCTAACCCAAACACTAACCCTAACCCTAAACCTAACCCTCACTCTGGCCTATCCCTAAACATAACCCTAACCCTAACCCTAACCCTCATTCTATCCCTAACCCTAACCCTAACCCTAACCCTAACCCTAACCCTAACTCTGGCCTATACCTAACCCTAACCTTTACCCTCATCCTAACCCTAAACCTAACCCTAACCCTCATTCTATCCCTAACCCTAACCCTAACCCTAACCCTAACCCTAACCCTAACCCTAACCCTAACCCTAACTCTGGCCTATACCTAAACCTAACCCGAAACCTAACCATAACCCTCATTTTAACCCAAACCCTTACCCTCATCCTACCCCTACCGCTAACCCTAACCCTAAACCGAACTCTAACCCTAACCCTAACTCTAACACTCTCTCTGGCCTAACCCGAATCCCTAACCCTACAACTGACCTATTCCTAACACTAACCCAAACTCTAAACCAAACCCAAACCCTAACCCTAACCCTGGCCTATTCCTAAACATAACCCTAACCCTCAACTTAACCATAACCCTAAACCAAACATGAACCCTAACCCTAAACCTAACCCTAATTCTGTCCTATCCCTAAACCTAAACAAAACCCTAACCCTAACCCTAGGCCTAACACACCCTCATCCTAACCCTACCCCTAATCCTCATTCTAAACGTAAACATAACCCTAACCCTAACTCTCAACCTAAGCCTAACCTTAACCCTCATTCTAAACCTAACCATAACCCTAACCCTAAACCTTAACCTAACCCTAGACAGAACAAGAACCCTAAACCTAACCCTAACCCTAACACTAACCCTAACACTGGCCTAAACCTAACCCTAACCCTAGGCCAAACCATAACCCTAATCCTAACCGTAACCCCAACCCTAACCCTGGCAGGTCCCTAACCCTAACCCTAACCGTCACCCTAAACCTAACCCTAATCCTAACCCTGACTCTGGCCTAACCCTAAACCTAACCATAACCATAACCCTAACTCTAACACTCATCCTAATCCTAAACCCAAACGTAACCCTAACTCTCATTCTAAACCTAACCCTAACCCGAACCCTAACCCTCAATTTTAACCTAACCCTATACTTCATCCTAACCCTAACTCTAACCCTAACCCTAACCCTGGCCTACGCTAACCCTAACCCTGAATCTAACCCTAAACCTAAACCTGGCCTATCCCTAACCTTAACCCTAACCCTCACCCTAAACCTAACAGTAATCCCAAAACTGAGTCATGCCTAACCCTAATCCTAACCATAGCCATAACCATAACCCAAACACTAACACTAACCCTCAACCTAACCCTCACTCTGGGCTATCATTAAACCTAACCCTAACCCTAACTCTAACCCTCATTATATCCCTAAACCTAACCCTAACCCTAAACCTAAACCTAACCCTAACCTAACCCTCATTTGAAACTTAAACCTAACTCTCTTCCTAACCTTAACCATAACCCTAACCCTAAAACTCACCAAAAAGATAACTCTATCCCTAATCCTAACACTAACCCTAACACTAAACCTAACACTAACCCTAATTCTCATTCTAAACCTAATCCTAAACCTAACCATAACTCTGGCCTACCCCTGACCCTAAACCTAACCAAAACCCTTAACCTAACCCTCATTTTAACTCTAACCCTAACCCTCATCCTAACCCTAACCATAAACCTAAACAAAAACCTAACCCTAACTCTAATCTTAACCCTAACCCTAACTCTGCCATAACTCTAACCCAAACCCAAACCGTAATACTAACCCTAACACTGACAATAACCTAACCCCTAACCCAAACAATAACCCTAACCCTAATCCTAACGCTAAAAATATCCCTATCTCTGCCATAACACTAACCCTAACCCAAACCCTAACCCTAACCCTAACCCTAACTCTAACCCTAACCCTAACCCAAACCCTAACCCGAAAACTAACCCTAACCCTAACCCTCATGTTAAAGCCGAAACTCTACCTCATCCTAACCCTAACCCTAACGCTAACACTAACCCTAACCTTAACCCTAACTCTGAACCTAACCCTAACCCTAACCCTGCCCTATCCTAAACCCTAACCCTAACCCTCAACCTAACCCTTAGTCTAATCCTATAACTGAATCTGGTCTAACCCTAACCCTAACCCTAACCATAACCCTAACCCAAACACTAACCCTAACTCTAAACCTAACCCTCACTCTGGCCTATCATTAAACCTAACCCTAACCCTAACTCTAACCCTCATTCTATCCCTAAAACTAACCCTAACCCTAATCATAACCCTAAACCTAACCCTAATTTGAACTCTCTTCCTAACCCTAAACCTAACCCTAACCCTAAACCTCACCAAAAAGCTAACCGTAAATCTAACCCTAATACTAAACCTAACACTAACCCTAATCCTCATTCTAAACCTAATCCTAACCCTAACCCTAACTCTGGCCTATCCCTGACCCTAAACCTAACCAAAACCCTTAACCTAACCCTCATTTTAACCCTAAACCTAACCCTCATCCTAACCCTAAACGTAAACCTAAAACAAAACCTAACCCTGACTCTAACCCTAACCCTAACCCTAACTCTGCCATAACTCTAACCCAAACCCAAACCCTAATACTAATGCTTACACTAACAATAACCTAACCCCTAACCCAAACAACAACCCTAACCCTAACCATAAACCTAACCCTAACTCTGGCCTAACACTAACCCTAACCCTAATCCTAACTCTAACCTTAAAAATGGCCTAACACTAACCCTAACCTAATCCTAACCATAAACCCAACCCTGACCTAACCATAAACCTAACCCTAACACAAAAACCCTAAACATAACCCAAACCCTAAATCTAACCCTAACCCTAAACCTCAACTTTAACCTAACCCTAACTCTAATCCTAACCCTAACACTAACGCTAAACCTCATCCTAACCCTCACCCTAACCCTAACCCTAACTGAAACCATAAAACTAACCCTAACACTAAACCTAAACCTAACCCTCATTCTAAAACTAACCCTAAACCTAACCCTAACTCTGGCCTTTCCCTAACCCTAACCCTAACCCTAAATCTAACCCTGAACTTAACCCTAACCCTAACCCTAAAATAAACATAACCTTAACCCTAACCCTAACCCTAACCCTAACCCTCATCCTATCCCTAAACGTAAACATAATCCTAAACCTAAACCTCAGCCTAAACCTAACACTAACCCTATTGAAACCCTAAGCTGAAACCTAAAACTCAACAAATCTAACCCTAAAACTAACTCTAACCGTAACCCTAGTGTAATCCTAACAAAAACCTGAATTCTAACCCTAACTCTGGCCTATCCTGAACCCTAAACCTAACCCTAACCTTAGCCGTAACCCTTCTTCTAAACCTAACCCTAACCCTAACCCTAAACCTAACCCTAACCCTCATTAAAAACCTAACCCAAACCCTAACCCTTACTCTAACCCAAACACTAACCCTAACCCTAACCCTAACAATAACCCTAACCCTAACCCTAATCCTAACCCTAACCCTAACCTTGGCCTATTCCTAACCTTAACCTTAATCCTAAAACTAACCTTAAAACTAAACCTAACCCTAAACATAAATATCATCCTAACCCTAACACTAACCTTAACCCTAACCTTAACCCTAGCCCTATTGCAACCCTAACCCTAAATCTAAACCTCATCAAAACTCTTACTCTAAAACTAATCCTAACCCTAACCCTAGTGTAATCCTAACCAGAACCCGGACCAAAACCCTATATCTAGCCTATCCTGAACCCTAAACCTAACCCACACACTATCCCTAAAACTCATTCTAACCCTAACCCTAACCCTAACTCTGGCCTAACCTTAACCTTAACCCTAACCCTAACCCTCATTTTAACCCTAACCGTAACACTAAACCTAACCATAACCCTAACCCAAACACTAATCCTAAAACTAAACCTAACCCTAAACCTATCCCTCATTCTAAACCTAACCCTAACCCTAACTATAAACCTAAACCTAACCCTAACCCTAATCCTAACACTAACCCTAACACCCATGATCATCGTAAACCTAAACCTTCTCCTAACCCTAAACCTCATGCTAACACTAACACTAAATATAACCCTCAACCTTTTGAAACTCTAACCCTAAACCTAAATGTAACCCTAAAACTAACACTAACACTAACTCTGGCCTAATCTATACCCTAAATCTAATGCTAACCCTGGCCTATCCCTAACCCTAAACCTGGCGTGTCCCTACCCCTAACCCTGACAATAACCCTAACCCTAACCCTAACCCTAACCCTAACCATAACCATAACCATAACACGGTCCCTCAACCTAACTCGGTCCTATCCTAAACCGTAACCCTAACCCTCATGCTAAATCTAAACCTAAACCTAACCATAAGCCTAAACTTAAACCTAACCCTAACCCTAAACCTAACCCTCACTTTAAACTTAAACCTAACCCTCATCCCAACCCTAACACTAACCCTAAAAATAACTACTTTGTTCAGGACATTGGCTTTGTCCTATTCCGCGTAACTGTGTAATAGAGGATTGTTTGGGCCAATGCATAGGCCACTGATCAGCAGTTAAGACAGAGACATCAGCCCCTGTATCCAATAATCCTATAAATTTTCTTCCATTAATTGTAACACTAGCTCAGGTCGATTGGGAACAATAGCATGTACCCAATAAGCATCAAAAGATCCAAAACCTGCATCTCCAATTTTATCCTTTTTACTTGAATTTTTTGTCTGAACTTGGGGGAGCAATATCAATTGAGCTAGTCTTTGACCTTGATTTATTACAGAAATTCCATTTGGAGAGTGCGTCATAATTTTTATCTCCCCTTCAAATCAGCATCAATTACTCCAGGAGCTACTAAAATTCTCTGCATAGTAGTACTACTTCTTCCTAATAATAGTCCCATAGTCCCTCTAGGTAATGGACCATAAACTCCTGTACGTAGGGCCTGCATCCCCATTTTAGGAGTTAATACTGTGTAGGCTGAGGAACTGAAGTCCAGTCCTGTGCTACCTGCGGTTGCTCTACAGAGATCCTGAATAGATTTCTTTGCTGAGGGACCATGTTCTGTAGTGCCCCATAATACTGTTGTATGTATGTAATCCAAACCATAAACAGGACCCTCACCCAAACTCTGGCCTATCCTGAACCCTAAACATAACCCTAAGGCTAACCCTAACCCTAATTCTAAACAAAACTCTAACCATAACCCTAAACAAAACCCTAACCCTAACCCTAACCCTAAGCCAAAGACTAACTCTAAACCTAAACCTAACCCTAACCCTATTACTAACCCTAACCATAAACCTAAACCTAACCCTAATCTTAACCCTAACCCTAACCCTCATTTTAACCCTAAACCTAACCCTCATCTTAACCCTAACCATAACCCTAACCCTAGCCAATCCCTAACCATAACCATAACCATAACCCTCACCGCAACGCTAACCCTAACCCTAAATGTAACTCTAACCTTACCAAAACCGTAACCCTAACCTAAACCCTAGGGTAATCCTAACCATAACCCGGACCTTCACCCTAACTCTGGCCTATCCTTAACCCTCAACCTAACCCTAAACCTAACCATAACAGTAACTCTAATCCTAACCCTCATCCTATACCTAACCCTAATCCTAACCCTAACCCTAACCCTAACTCTGGCCTTAACCTAAAACTAAACCTAACCCTAACCCTAAACCTAACCTAACCCTAACCGTAACCTTATACTAAACCTAACCCTAACCCTAACCCTAAATCTGGCCTTACCCTAAAACTAAAAATAACCATAACCCTAACCCTAACCTAACCCTAACCCTAACACTAAACCTAACGCTAACCGTAACCCTCAACTAAACCTAACCCTAACCCTAACTCGAAACCTAACACTCACCCTAACTCTAACTCTGGCCTAACCATAACCCTAACCATAACCCTAACCCTGGCCTTTCCCCAACACTAAACCTAACCCTAACCCTAAGGCTAACCATAAACCTAACACTAACCATAAACACTAAACATCACCCTAAACCTAACCCAAACCGTAACACCTAACCTTAAACCAACCCTAACCCTCATCCTAACCTGAAACCTAAATCTAACCCTAACCCTAACCCTAACCCAAACTCTGGCCTAAGCCAAACCCTAACCCTAATGCAAACACTAACAGTCAACTTAACCCTAACCCTAAAACTAATCCTAACACTGGCCCTAGTGTAATCCTAAACATAACCTGGACCCAAATCCTAACTCTGGCCTATCCTGAACCCTAAACTAACCCTAACCTAACCCTAAACCTCATCAAAACACTAACCCTAAAAATAACCCTATCCCTAACTCTCACTCTCATCCTAACCATAATCCTAACACTCACAATAACTCTCATTCTAACCCTATCCCTATCCCTAAACCGAAACCTAAACCTCATCCTAACCCTAACCCTAACACTAACCCTAACCCTAACCCTAACCCTAACGCTAGAATAATCCTAACCATAACCTGGAACCTCACCCTTAATCTGGCTTATCCTGAACCCTCAACCTAACCCTAACTCAAACCCTAAACCTAAACCTAAATCTAACCCTAACCCTAACCTAACCCAAACTCTGGCCTAACCCTAACCCTAACCCTAAAGCTAACCCTAACTGTCATCCTATCCCTAACCCTAAAACTAATCCTAACGCTAACCCTTGTGTAATCCTAACCATAACCTGGACACTAATCCTAACTCTGGACTACCCTGAACCCTAAACCTAACCCTAACTCTAACCCTAACGTTCATCAAAACACTAAACCTAACGGTAACCTTAACCCTAACTCTAACCCTCATCCTAACCTTAATCCTAACCCTAACCCTAACTCTCATTCTAAACCTAACATTAACCCTAAACCTGAACCTCATCCTAGACCTAACACTAACCCTAACCCTAACCGTAAACCTAACCCTCACCAAAATGCTAACCCTAAGCATAACCGAAACCCTAACCCTAGCCATATTCTAACCATAACCCAGAACCTCACCCTAACTCTGGCCCATCCTGAACCCTCAACCTAACCCTAACCCTAACCCAAACCCTAACCCTCATTCTACACTTAACCCTAACCCTAACTCTGGCCTATCCCTATCACTATCCCTAACCGTAACTCTAACACAAAACCTAACACTCACCCTAACCCTAACTCTGGCCTAACCCTAACCCTAACCATAATCCTAACCCTAACCCTAACACTAACCCTAATGCTAACTGTAAACCTAACACAAACCCTAACCATAAACCCCATCCTAAACATCACCCTAACCCTAACCCTGAACCTCACACTAACTCTAGGACTAATCATAATCCTAACCTTAAGCCTAGACCTAACCTAACCCTAACCCTCAATCTAACCCTAAACCTAACCCTAACCCTAACACTAACACTAATCCTAACCCTAACTCTGGCCTAACCCTAAACCTAACCCTAAACCTAACCCTAAAATAACCCTAACCATCATCCTAACCCTAAATCTAACCCTAACCCTAACGCTAACACTAACACTAACCCTAACCCTAACTCTGGCGTAACCCTAACCTTAACCCTAACCCTCATTTTAACCCTAACCCTAAACTTCATCCTAACACTAAATCTAACCTATCTTTAACCATAAACCTAACTCTAACCCTAACCCTAGTGCAATTCTAACTATAACCTGGACCCTAACCCTAAACCTAACCCTACCCCTAACCCTAACCTTAACCGTAACCCTATTGAAACACTAACCCTAAACCTAAAACTCAGCAAATGCTAACCCTAAAACTTACTCTAACCTTAACCATAGTGTAATCCTACCCATAAACAGGACAATAACCCTAACTCTGCCCTATCCTGAACACTAAACCTTAAGCTAACCCTAAACTTAACCCTAACCCTAAATGTAAAACTAACCCTCATTTTAACCCTAACCATAACCCTAAACCTCATCCTAACCCTAAACCTAACCATTACCCTAACCCTAACCTAACCCTAACCCTAACCCTGACTTTAACCCTAACACTAACCCTAACCCTAACTCTGGCCTAACCCTAAACCTGACCCTAACCCTAACACTAACCCTAACCCTAACTCTGGCCTAACCCTAAACCTGACCCTAACCCTAACCCTATACCTAACCCTAACCCTAACCATAATCCTAACACTCATTTTATCCCTAACCATAACCCTCATCCTTACCTTAACCGTAAACCTAACTCTCATTTTATCCCTAACCCTAACCCTAACCGTAACGTTAACTGTAACGCAACCCCTAACCATAATCCTAACCCTAACCCTAACTCTGTTCTAACCCTAACCCTCATCCAAACGCTAAACCTAACACTATCCCTAACCCTAACCTAACCCTATCCTTAACGCTAACCCTAAACCTAACCTAACCCTAACCCTATCCCTAACCCTAGACCTCATCCTAAACCTAACTCTAACCATAAGCCGAACCCAAACCCGACCCGAACCCTAAACCTCATTTTAACCCTAACACTAAACCACATCCTAACCCTAAACCTAACCCTAATCCTAACCTAAGCCTTACCCTAACATTAAAACTAACCCTAACCCTCACCAAAACGCTAACCCTAAACCTAAACCTAACCCTTATCAAAATGCTAATCTTAAAACTTACTCTAACCTTAACCCTAGTGTAATCCTACCGATAAACAGGACCCTAACCCTAATTCTGGCCTATCCTGAATACTAAACCTAACCCTAACCCTACACCTACCATAACCTAACCCTAACCCTAAACCTAAAACTAACCCTCATTTTAACCCTAACCCTAACCCTAAACATCATCCTAACCCTGACCCTAACCCTAACCCTAACCCTAACTGTTGCCCTAACCCTAACCCTAATTCTAACCATAACCTAACCCTATTGAAACACTAACACTAAACCTAACTCTCACCAAAACGCTAACCCTAAAACTTACCCTAACATTAACCCCAGTGTAATCGTACAAATAAACAGGATGCTAATCCAACTCTGGCCTATCATGAACACTAACCCTAACCCTAACCCTAACCCTAACCCTAACTGGAACCCAAATCCAAACCCTAAACTTATTTTAACCCTAACCCTAAACCTAATCCTAACGCTAACCCTAACCCTAACCCTAACCTAACCCTAACTCTAACCCTAACCCTAACTCTAACAGTACCCTCACCAAAATGCTAACCCTAACCCTAACCCTAACACTAACAGTAACCGTAGCGAAATTCTATCCATAACAAGGACCCTAACACTATCTCTGGCCTATCCTGAACCCTAGCCCTAACCCTCACCATAACTCTAACTCTAACCCTAACCCTAACCCTATTGAAACATTAACCCTAAAACTAACGCTTACTAAATCACTAACCATAAAACTTACGGGTTACGGTTAGGCCAGAGTCAGGGTTAGGTTTAGGGTTAGGGTTAGGGTTAGAGTTAGCGTTAGGCTCGAGTTAGGGTTAGGATTAGGGTTAGGGTTAGGGTTAGGGTTAGGTTTTGGGTTAGGGTTAGAGATAGGCTAGAGTTAGGGTTAGTGTTAGAATTAGGTTTATAATGAGGGTTAAGGTTAGGGTTAGGTTTAGGGTTAGGATGAGGTTTACAGTTAGGGTTAGAGTTAGGTTAGGGTTAGGGTTACGGTCAAGTTTAAGGTTAGGGTCATGGTTAGCGTTTGGGTTTAGGTTGGAGTTAGGTTTAGGCTTAGAATGAGGGTTACGGTTATTTTTAGGTTTAGAGTTAGTGTTAGGTAAGGGTTAAAGTTATTGTTATGTTTAGGGTTAGGTTTAGGGCAGAGTGAGGTTTAGGGTTAGGCTTATGG
Source organism: Rhombomys opimus (assembly GCA_010120015.1). Classification (NCBI taxonomy): domain Eukaryota; kingdom Metazoa; phylum Chordata; class Mammalia; order Rodentia; family Muridae; genus Rhombomys; species Rhombomys opimus. The sequence goes on from REGO01000564.1 coordinate 843,314, forward strand.
TTATGATTAGGGTTAGGGTTTGGGTCAGGATTGGTGTTAGGGTTAGGGTTAGGTTTAGGGTTTGGGTTAGGTTAGGGTTAGGATTAGGGTTAGGGTTAGGATGAGGGTTAGGGTTAATATTAGGGTTAGAGTTAGGTTTAGTTTCAGGTTTAGGGTTAGGTTTAGTGTTTAGGATAGGCCAGATTTATGTTTAGTGTCCTGTTTATGGGTAGGATTACACTAGGGTTAAGGTTAGGGTTAGTTTTAAGGTTAGCGTTTTGGTGAGGGTTAGGTTTAGGTTTAGTTTTCAATAGGGTTAGGGTTAGGGTTAGAGTTAGGGTTAGGGTTAGGGTTAGGGTTCAGGATAGGCCAGAGTGAGGTTAGGGTTAGGATAATGGTTAGGGTTAGGGTTAGGATGAGGTTTAGCATTAGGCTTTGGGTTAGGGTTATGGTTAGGGTGACGGTTAGAGTTAGGGTCCTGTTTATGAGTAGGATTACACTAAGGTTAAGGTTAGGGTAAGTTTTAGGGTTAGCGTTTCGTTGAGGGTTAGGTTTAGGATTAGTGTTTTAATAGGGTTAGGATTATATTTAGGGTTAGGGTTAGGGGTAGGTGTAGGGTTATCGTTAAGATTAGGGTTAGTTTTAGTTTTCAGGATATGCCACAGTTAGGGTTAGGGTCCGGGTTATGGTTAGAATTACGCTAGGGTTAGTCTTACGGTTAGGGTTTGGGTTATCGTTTTGGTGAGGGTTAGGGTTAGAGTTAGGAGTAGGGTTAGGTTTAGGTTAGGGTTAGGTTTAGGGTTAGGATGAGTTTTAGTGTCAGGGTTAAAGTGAGGGTTAGGGTTAGGGTTCGGGTTCAGGTTCGGGTTAGGGTTAAGTTTAGGGTTAGGGTTAGGGTTAGAATGAGGGTTAGGTTTAGGATGAGGGTTAGGGTTACAGTTAGGGTTAAGGTTAGGATTTGGAATATGGTTATGGTTAGGATGAGGATTAGGATTAGGGTTAGGGTTAGTTTTAGGGTTAGCGTTAGGGTTACTTTTAGGATTATAGTTGGGTTAGGGTTAGGATGAGGGGTAGGGTTAGGGTTAGGATTAGGGTTAGGTTAGGTTTAGGGTTAGGGTTAGGGTTATTTTAGGTTTAGGGTTAGGGTTAGGTTTTGGGTTAGGGTTAGACCAGACTTAGGGTTAGGGTTTGGGTTAGGGTTTGGGTTAGGATTAGGCCAGAGTTAGGGTTAGGGTTAGGGTTAGGGTTACAGTTAGGATTAAGTTGAAGGTTAGGGTTAGGGTTAGGGTTAGGATGGGGGTTAGGGTTAGGGTTAGGATGAATGTTAGGTGTAAGGTTAGTGTTAGGGTTATGGTTAAAATGAGGGTTAGTTTTAGGGTTAGGGTTAGATTGAGGGTTAGGATTAGGGTTAGAGTTAGGTTTAATATTCAGAATAGGCCAGAGTTAGGGTTAGCATCCTCTTTGCATGTAGGATTACACTAGGGTTAAGGTTAAGGTAAGTTTTAGGGTTAGCATTTTGGTGAAGGTTAGGTTTAGTGTTAGTGTTTCAATAGGGTTAGGATTAGGGTGAGAGTTAGGGTTAAGGTTAGGGTTAGGGTAGGGTTAGGGTTAGGGTAAGGTTTAAGGTTACGGTTAGGTTAGATTTCTGGTTAGGTTTAGTGTTAGGAAGAGGTTTAGGTTTAGGGTTAAAATGAGGAATTTGGTTCGGGTTCAGGTTCGGGTTAGGGTTAGGGTTGCAATGAGGGTTAGGGTTAGGGTTAGTGTTAGGATAAGGGTTAGGTTAAGAGTTAGGGTTAGGGTTAAAGTTAACATGACGGTTAGGGTTTGGGTTAGATTTAGGGTTAGGATGAGGTTTAGGGTTCGGGTTAGGTTTAGGATGAAGGTTATGGTAGGGTTAGGGTTAGGGTTAGGTTTACGTTTAGTGATAGGGTTAGGGTTCGGGTTAGGGTTAGGTTAGTTTTAGGTTTAGGGTAAAAATGAGGGTTAGGGTTAGGGTTAGGTTTAGGGTTACTATGGGGGTTAGGGTTAGTGTTAGGGTTAGGGTTTGGTTTAGGGTTAGGGTTAGGTTTACGGTTAGGGTTAGGGTTAGGGTTAGGGTTACAGTTACGGTTAGGGTTAGGATGAGGGTTAGGTTTAGGGTTAGGATGTGCTTTAGGTGTAGGTTTAGGGTTAGTGTTAGGGTTAAAATAAGGATTAGTTTTAGGGTTAGGGTTAGGGTTAGGGTTTGGGTAAGGTTTAGTGTTTTGGATAGGCCAGAGTTAGGGTTAGCATCCCTTTTTATGTGTAGGATTACCCTAGGATTTAGGTTAGGGTAAGTTTTAGGGTTTGCGTTTTGGTGAGGGTTAGGTTTAGGGGTAGTGTTTCAATACGGTTAGGGTTAGGGTTGGAGTTATGGTTGGGTTAGGGCTAGATTAGGGTTAGGGTTTGAATTAAGATTAGGCCAGACATAGGGTTAGGGTTAGTGTTAGGGTTAGGGATTGGGTTAAGATTAGGCCAGACATAGGGTTAGGGTTATTGTTAGGGTTAGGGATTGGGTTACGGTTATTGTTAGGGTTATGGTTAAGGTTAGGGTTAAGTTAGGGTTCGGGTTAGCATTAATGTTAGGGTTAGGTGAGTGATAGGGCAAAATTCAGGGTTAGGGTTAGGCCAGAGTTAGGGTTAGAAGGTTAGTGTTACGTTTAGGGTTAGACATAGGTTTAGGTTTAGTGTTAAAATGAGGATTGGGGTTTGGGTTAATTTTAGGGTTAGGGTTAGGGTTAGAATGAGGGTTATGGTTAGGGTTAGGTTTAGGGTTATGGTTAAGATGAGAATTAGGTTTAGAGTTAGGGATAGGGTTAGGATGAGGGTTAGGGTTAGGGTTAGGATGAGGGTTAGGGTTAAGGTGAGGCTTAGGATTAGGATGAGATTAGGTTTAGTGTTAGGGTTAGGATGAGGGTTAGGGTTAGTTTTAGGGTTAGGGTTAGGTTTACGGTTACGGTTAGTTTTAGGTTTAGGGTTAGGTTAGGTTTAGGGTTAGGGTTTGGGTTAGGGTTAGGGTTAGGGTTAGGGTTAGGGTTAGGGACAGGCCAGTGTAATGGTTAGGGTGAGGGTAGGGTTAGGGTTAAAATGAGGGTTAGGGTTAGAGTTAGGGTTAGGGTTAGGGTTAAGATGATGTTTAGTGTTATGGTTTGGGTTAGGGTTATTGTTAAGTTAGGGATAGGCCAGGATTAGGGTTAGGGTTAGGGTTAGGTTTGGGGTTAAGTTTAGTGTTCAGGATTGGCCAGAGTTAGGGTTAGGGTCCTGTTTATGGGTAGCATTACACTAGGGTTAAGGTTAGGGTAAGTTTTAGGGTTAGTGTTTTGGTGAGGGTTAGGTTTAGGATTCGTGTTTCAATAGGGTTAGGGTTAGGGTTAGATTTAGTGTTAAGGTTAGGGCTAGATTAGTGTTAGGATTTGAGTTAGTGTTTGGCCAGACTTAGGGTTATGGTTAGTGTTAGGGTTAGGGATTGGGTTACTGTTATTGTTATGGTTAGGGTTAAGGTTAGGGTTAGGTTAGGGTTAGGATTAGGGTTTGGTTTATTGTTAGGGTTAGGGTTAGGGTTATGGTGAGGGTTAGGGTTAGAGTTAGGCTTATTGTTCAGGATAGGCCAGAATTAAGGTTAGGGTCCTGTTTATGTTTAGGATTACACTAGGGTTAAGGTAAGGGTAAGTTTTAGGGTTAGCGTTCTGGTGAGGGTTAGGTTTATGTTTAGTGTTTCAATAGGTTTAGGGTTAGGGTTAGAGTTAGGGTTAGGGTTAGGTCTAGGGTCAGTGTTAGGGTTATTGTTAGGGTTAGGGTTAGGGTTCAGAATAGGCCAGAGTTAGGGTTAGGGTCCAGGTTATGGTTAGAATTCTACTAGGGTTAGTGTTAGGGTTAGCGTTAGGGTTAGCATTTTGGTGAGGGTTAGGGTTAGAGTTAGGGTTAGGTTTAGGGTTATGTTTGGGTTAGTTTTATTTTTAGGGTGAGGATGAGGTTAAGGGTTACGGTTAAAATGAGGGTTAGGGTTTGGTTTAGGGTTAGGGTTAGGTTTAGTGTTAGGATGAGTTTTAGGGTAAGGGTTAAAATGAGGGTTAGGTTTAGGGTTGGGATGAGGGTTACGGTTAGGGTTAGAATGAGGGTTAGGGTTAGGATGAGGTTTAAGTTTAGAGTTAGGGTTAGGGTTAGGCTTAGGGTTAGGATTATGGTTAGGGTTAGGGTTAGGATGAGGTTTAGGATTAGGGTTAGGTTTAGGGTTAGTGTTAGGGTTAGGGTTAGGGATAGGCCAGGGTTAGTGTTAGGGTTAGGATTAGGCTTAGGATTAAGGTTATGGTTAGGCCAGAATTAGGGTTAGGGTTAGGGTTATTTTTAAAATGAGGGTTAGGGTTAGGGTTAGGTTGAGGGTTTGGGTTAGGGTTAAAATGACAATTAAGATTAGGGTTAAGGTTAGCGTTACGTTTAGGTATGTGCCAGGGTTAGTGTTGGGGTTAGGGTTAGGTCTAGGGTTAGCATTAGGGTTAGGTTTAGGTTAGGCTTACATTTAGGTTTAGGGTTAGTGTTTGGCTTAGGGTTAGTTTTAGGGTTAGGGTTAGGTTTAGGGTTAAAAGTAGGGTTAGGGTTAGGGTTAGGGTTAAGGTTAAGTTTACAATGAGGGTTAGGGTTAGGGTTAGGTTGAGAGTTCAGGATAGACCAGAGTTATGGTGAAAGTCCGGGTTTGGTTAGGATTATGCTAGGTTTATGGTTAGGTTTAGGGTTAGAGTTAGGGTTAGGGCTAAGGTTAAGTTTATGGATAGGATGAAGGTTAGGGTTAGGGATAAAATGAGGTTTAGGGTTAGGGTTACGGTTAGGTTTAGGGTTACAGTTAGGGTATGGTTAGGGTAAGGTTTACGGTTAGAGCTAGGCCAGAGATAGGGTTAGGTTTATATTTAGGTTGAGAATGAGGTTTGGAGTTAGGGTTAAGGTTAGAGTTATGCTTAGGGTTAGGATGAGGGTTTAGGTTAGGGTTAAAATGAGGGTTAGGGTTAGGGTTAGGTTTAGGTTCAGATTGAGGGTTAGGGTTAAGGTTGGGTTTAGGTTTAGGGTTAGAGTTAGGGTTAGGGTTAGGTTTTGGATGAATGTTAGGGTTAGGGTTAAAATTAGGTTTAGGGTTAGTGTTAGGGTTAAAATTAGGTCTGGTGTTAGGGTTAGGGTCAGTGTTCGGGTTAGGGTTAGGTTTAGGATTAGGTTTAGTGTTAGGGTTAAAATGAGGGTTAGTGTTAGGGTTAGGATTAGAGTTAAGGTTAGGGTTAGGGTTAAGTTTCGGTAAGGGTTAGTGTTTGGGTTAGGGTTAGGGTTATTGTTACCGTTAGGGTTAGGATGAGGGTTAGGTTTAGGGTTAATGTTAGGATTAGGGTTAGGGTTAGGGTTAGGTTTAGCGTTCAGGATATGCCAGAGTTAGTGTTAGGGTCCTGGTTATGGTTAGGATTATACTAGGGTTAGGTTTAGTTTTAAGGTTAGCAATTTGGTGAGGGTTAGGTTTAGGGGTCCAGTTTCAAGAGGGTTAGGGTTAAGGGTAGTGTTAGGGTTAGGATGAGGTTTAGGGTTAGGATTAAAGTTTGGGTTAGGGTTGGGGTTAAAATTAATATTAGGGTTAGGGTTAGGTTTAGGTTTAGTGTTTGGCTTAGGGTTAGGGTTAGGGTTAAAATTAGTATTACGTTAGGGTTAGAGTTAGGTTTAGGTTTAGGGTTAGTGTTTGGGTTAGGGTTAGGGTTAGGGTTAGGTTAAGCTTAGGTTTAGGATTAGGGTTAGGGTAAGGCCAGAGTTAGGATTAGGGTTAAGGTTAGTGTTAGGCTGAGGGTTGGGGTTAGGGTTAAAATGAGGCTTAGGTTAAGGGTTAGGGTCAGGTTTAGGGTTAGGGTTAGGTTTAGGTTTAGGATTATGTTTAGAATGAGGGTTAGGGTTAGGATTAGGTTTATGTTCAGGGTTCAGGATAGCATAGAATTAGGGTGAGGGTTGGGGTTTTGGTTAGGATTATGCTAGGGTTAGGGTTAGGGTTAGGTTTAGGTTTTTGATGAGGGTTAAGGTTAGGGTTAGGTTTAGGGTTATGGTTAGGATTAATCCTAACCATAGGGTTAGATTGAGGGTTAGGGTTAGTGTTAGGCCTAGGTTTAGAGTTAAGGTTAGGGTTACGGTTAGGTTTAGGTTTAGGTTTATTGTTTGGCTTAGGTTTAGGGTTAGGGTTAGTGTTAGGGTTAGGGGTAGGGCTAGGGCTAGGGCTAGGATTAGGATTAGGGTTAGGATGAGGGTTAGGGTTAGGTTTAGGATGAGGGTTAGGATTAGTGTTTGGGTTACGGTTAGGGTTTGGGTTAGGGTTAGGACAGACTTAGGTTTAGGGTTAGGGTTAGGGTTAGGTTTTGGTTAGGGTTAAGTTTAGGGTTAGGGTTAGTGTTAGGGTTAGGGTTAAAATGAGGGTTAGTTTTAGGGGTAGGGTTAGGTTTAGGTTTAGGGTTAGGTTTAGTGTTCAGGATAGGCCAGAGTTACGGTTAGAGTCATGTTTATGGGTAGGATTACACTAGGGTTAAGGTTAGGGTAAGTTTTAGGGTTAGCGTTTTGGTGAGGGTTAGGTTTATGGTTAGTATTTCAATAGGGTTAGTGTTAGGGTTAGGGTTATGTTAGGGTTAAGGTTATGGCTATGGATAGGGTTGGGGTTAGGATGTGGTTTAGCGTTAGGGTTAAAATGAGAGTTAGGTTTCGGGATCAGGTTAGGTTTCGGGTTTAGGTTAGGTTTAGGGTTACGGTTAGAATGAGGGTTAGGGTTAGGCTAGGATGAGGGTTAATGTTAGGGTTAGAGTTAGGGTTAGGGTTAGGATTATGGTTAGTGTTAGAGTTATAATGAGGTTAGGGTTAGGGTTAAAATGAGGTTTAGGTTTAGGGTTAGGGTTAGGCGAGATTTAGGGTTAGGGTTAGGGTTAGGGTTTGTGTTAAGGTTAGGCCAGAGTTAGGGTTAGGGTTAGGGTTAGGGTTACGGTTTGGGTTAGGGTTAAAATGAATGTTAGGGTTAGGGTTAGAGTTAGGGTTAGGATGAGTTTTAGGGTTAGGGTTAAGGTTAGCGTTATGGTGAGGGTTAGGGTTAGATATAGGTTTAGTGTTAGGTTTATGTTAGGGTTAGTGATAGGTTTAGGTAATGATGAGCTTTACGGTTAGGGTTAAAATGAGGGTTAGGGTTAGGATTACGGTTAGGGTTACGGTTAGAATGAGAGTTAGGGTTAAGGTTAGGGTTAGGATGAGTTTTAGGGTTAGAGTTAGGGTTAGGGTAAGGGTTAGGATTATGCTTAGTGTTAGGGTTAGGATGAGGGTTAGATTCAGGATGAGGGTTAGGGTTAGTGTTAGGGTTAGGGTTAAGGTTAGGTTTACGGTTAGGGTTAGGGTTAGGGTTACGTGTAGGTTTAGGGTTAGGATGAGTTTTAGGGTTAGGGTTAAAATGAGGGGTAGGGTTCGGGTTCAGGTTAGGGTTAGCATTAAGTTTAGGGTTAGGGATAGAATGAGGGTTAGTGTTAGGGTTAGGATGAGGGTTAGCGGTAGATTTAGGGTTAGGGTAAGGGTTAGGATTATGGTTAGGGTTAAGGTAAGGGTTAGGATTAGGGT
>REGO01000564.1:868220-961712 GCA_010120015.1 Rhombomys opimus
AATTCTCTTCCAACCTTTTGCCATTTCTTAGGATGAATAGTTGGCCTGTCTATCATAAACCAAGGACAGGCTTCATCAATAAAACAAAAGAAATTTATGAGGTCTTTTTTCTTTACCCTTACTCCTCTCTCTCTGAGGGAAGGAAGCCTTGAGATCCCGAATGAAACATGGTTCCTTTGACAATGAATAGCCCATCTTGATAGGACGGAATGATGGGGGAGAACAACGCTTACCAGACCTTACTGTCTCGCGGGTCTAGAAACGGCGGCCTTCAGGGAGAATGACCAGTCACTGTTCTCCAGAGTCTCCATCCGGAGCGGATTTGGTCTTCTAGCCCCACGTCTGGGCACCACCTGCTCCGGCCAGCGGAGCCTGTTATTAGCGGGGGATAGAAGAGAATCCGAACCTGTAAAAAGATGAGCTGAGAGAAAAGAATGAGCCCAAGCAAACAGGTGCTTGTCAAGGACTAACTTTACTGAGCAGAATCAGCTTTTATAAAGGGTTCAGGATGAGGAAGTAGGTGAAAATTTCAAATTCTTCTCGGCCAGGGGCCTGAAAGATCTTGTGATAAGCCACAGTTCTGTGAGCACATCTCTGCTGTTGCCAAGCAGTATGTTTACCGCAGGTAAGGGAACAGGCAAGTTGAGGCAGTTTGATGAGTTTCCAAGGTGGTCTCTGACATCTCCAAGCAGTATGTTTACTGCAGGTAAGGGAACGGGCATCTCGAAGCAGTATGTTTACTGCAAGTAAGAGAATAGGCAAGTTGAGGCAAGTTGGCGGGTTCACTCAGGTGGTCCCCGACATAGGGTTAGGTTAGGGTTAGGGTTACCCTTAAGGTTAGGGTTACGGTTAGGATTAGGGTTAGGGTTAGGGTTAGGTTAGGGTTAGGGTTAGGGTTAGGGTTTTTTGTTAGGGTTAGAGATAGGGTTATGGTTAGGGTTAAGGTTAGGGTTGGGGATAAAATGAGGTTTAGGTTTAGGGTTAAGGATAGAGTGAGGGTTACGGTTAGAGATAAAATGAGGGTTAGGGCTACGATTAGGTTTAGGGTAGGGTTCGGGTTCAGGTTAGGGTTAGGGTTACGGTTAAAATGAGGGTTAGGGTTAGGGTTAAGGATAGGGTTAGAGTTAGGGTTAGAGTTAAAGTTAGGGTTAGGATGAGGTTTAGGGTTAGGGTTAAAATGAGGGTTAGGTTTTGGGTTAAGGTAAGGGTTAAAGTTAGGGTTAGAGTTAGGGTTAGGGTTAGGGTTAGGGTTAGGGTTAGGGTAATGGTTAGGCTAGAGTTAGGGTTAGGGTTAGGGTAAGGTTTTGGGTCAGGGTTAGGGTTAGGGTTAGGCTCAGGATGAGGGTTAGGGGTAGGGTTAGGGTTAGGATGAGTGTTAGGGTTAGCGTTAAAATGAGGGTTAGTTTTAGGGTTAGGGTTGGGGTTAGAATGAGGGTTAGCTTTAGAATGAGGGTTAGGGTTAGAATGAGGGTTAGTTTTAGTTTTATTGTTAGGGTTAGGTTTAGGGTTATGGTTAGGGTTAGGGTGAGGGTTAGGGTTGGGGTTAAATGAGGGTTAGGGTTAGGATTAGTATTAGTGTCAGGTTGAGGGTTAGGGTTAGTTTAGGGTTAAAATGAGGGTTAGTTTTAGGGATAGGGTTAGGGTTAGGTTTATGGTTAGGGTTAGGTTTAGTGTTCAGGATAGGCCAGAGTTAAGGTTAGGGTCATGTTTATGGGTAGGATTCCACTAGGGTTAAGTTTAGGGTAAGTTTTATGGATTGCATTTTGGTAAGGGTTAGGTTTAGGGTTAGTCTTTCAATAGGGTTAGGGTTATGGTTAGGGTTAGCGTCAGGGTTATGGATAGAATTATGCTAGGGTTAGGGTTAGGGTTAGGGTTAGGATTAGGGTTAGGTTTAGGGTAAAAATTAGGGCTAGGATTAGGGTTAGGGCTAGCTTTAAGGGTAGCGTTGGGTTAGGGTAAGGTTTAGGTTAGGCCAGAGTTAGGGTTAGGGTTAGGGTTAGGGTTAGGGTTTGGGTTACAGTTAGCCTTATGGTTAGGGTTAGGATTAGGAATAAAATGAGTTTTAGGGTTTGGGTTAGGTTTAGGGTTAGGGTCAGGTTAATGGTTAGGCCAGAGTTAGGGTTAGGGTTAGTGTTAGGGTTATGGTCAGGTTTAGGTTTAGGGTTAGGTTAGGGTTAGGGTTATGGTTAGGTTTAGGGTTAGAATGAAGTTTAGGGTTAGAGTTAGGGTTAGGGTTAGTGTTAGCGTTAGGATGAGGGTTAGGTTTAGCTTAAGGGTTAAATGAGGGTTTCTTTTAGGTTTAGGGTTAGGGTTAAGTTTTGGGTTAGAATAAGGTTTAGTGTTCAGAATAGGACAGAGGTAGGTTTATTGTCCTGTTTATGGGTAGGACTACACTAGGGTTAAGGTTAGAGTAAGTTTTAGGGTTAGCGTTTGCTGAGGGTTAGGTTTAGGGTTAGTGTTTCAATAGGGTTAGGGTTAGGGTTAGATTTAGGGTTAGGGCTAGGGTTAGGGGTAGGGTGTTGTTAGGTTTCAGGATAGGCCAGAGTTAGGGTTTGGGTCCGTGTTATGGTCAGAATTATGCTAGGGTTAGTGTTAGTGTTAGGGTTAGGGTTAGGGTTAAGGTCAGGTTCAGGGTTAAGGTTAGGGTTGGGTTTATCGTTTGGATGAGTGTTAGGGTTAGGTTTAGGGTTAGGGTTAGGGTTAGGGTTAGGATGAGGTTTAAGTTAAGGGTTAAAATGAGGGTTAGGGTTAGGGTTAGGGTTAGGGTTAGGGTTAGGGTTAAGGATAGGCCAGAGTTTGGGTTAGCGTTAGAGTTAGGTTTAGAATGAGGGTTAGGGGTAGGGTTTGGGTTAGGATTAGGGTTAGAATTAGGATGAGGGTTAGGGTTAGAGTTAGGGTTAAGGTTTGGATTAGGGTTAGGTTTAGGTTTAGGGTTAGGATGAGGGATATGGTTAGGGTTGGGGTTAGCATTAGGGTTAAAATGAGGGTTAGTTTTAGGGTTAGGATTAGGGTTAGATTAGGTTAGGTTTCGGGTTAGGATTAGGGTTAGTGTTCAGGATAGGCCAGAGTTAGGGTTAGGGTCCTGTTTATGGGTAGGATTATACTAGGATTAAAGTTAGGGTAAGTTTTATGTTTAGCGTTTTGATTAGGGTTAGGTTTAGGGTTAGGGTTAGGGTTATGGTTAGGGTTAGGGTTAGTATTATGGTTATGGTTATGGTTAGGATGAGGATAGAGTTAGGGTTAGGTTTAAGGTTAAAATGAGGGTTGGGGTTAGGTTTAGGTTTAGGGTTAGGATGAAAGTTAGGGTTAGGGTTAGCGTTAGGGTTAGGGTTAGGCTTAGGCTTAGGCTTAGGTTTAGCGTTTGGATGAGGTTTAGGGTTAGGCCATTGTTAGGGTTTGGGTTAGGGTTAGTGTTAGGGTCAGGGTCAGGGTTAGGGTTAGGTTTAGGGCTAGGGTTAGGGTTAGGGTTAGGGATAAGCCAGGGTTAAATTTAGGGTTAGTGTTAGGATGAGTTTTAGGTTTAGGGTTAAAATGAGGGTTAGGGTTGTGGTTAGAGTTAGGGTTAGTGTTAGGGTAAGAATTAGGGTTAGGGTTAGGATGAGGGTTAGGTTTAGGGTTGGCGTTAAAGTGAGTGTTAGTTTTATGGTTATGCTTAGTTTTAGGTTTAAGGTTAGGGTTAGGGTTAGGCTTAGGGTGAGGGTTAGGTTTAGGTTTAGGATTAGGGTTAGGGTTAGGGTTAAAATTACGTTTAGGCTTAGGGTTAGGGTTAGGTTTATTGTTAGGATGAGGATTAAGTTTAGGATGAGTGTTAGGTTTAGGTTTCAGGTTAGGGATAGGTTTAGGATTAGGGTTACGGTTAGGATGAGGGCTAGGGTTAGAGTTACTGTTAGGGTTAAGGTTAGGATTAGGGTTAGGTTTAGGGTTAGTATGAGGGTTACGGGTAGGGTTATGGTTAGGGTTAAAATGAGGGTTAGTTTTAGGCTTAGGGTTAGGTTTAGGTTTAGGTTTAGGGTTAGAGTTAGGGTTAGGATTAGTGTTAGGGTTAAGTTTAAAAATGAGGCTTTAGGTTTTGGGTTCGGTTTCAGGTCAGGGTTTGGGTTAGGGTTAGGTTTAGAATGAGGTGTTTTGTTAGTGTTAGGGTTAGGATGATGGTTAGGGTTAAAGTTAGGGTTAGGGTTAGTGTAGGGTTTGGTTTACTGTTAGGATGAGGATTAAGTTTAGGATGAGGGTTAGGATTACAGTTAGGGTCATGGTTCGGGTTAGGGTTAGGGTTAGGGTTACGTTTATAGTTAGGACTAGGGTTAGGGTTAGGTTAGGTTTAGGTTTAGGGTTAGGGTTAGGGTTAGGCCAGAGTTATAGTTAGGGTTAGTGTTAGGGTTAGGGTTAGGGTTTGGGTTAGGATTCAGGATATGCAAGAGTTAGGGTTAGTGTCCGGGTTATTGTTAGAATTATGCTAGGGTTAGTGTTAGGGTTAGCGTTAGGGTTAGGGTTAGGGTTAGCATTTGAAGAGGTTGAGGGTTTGAGTTAGGGTTAGGGTTAGTTTATGGTTAGGGTTAGGTTTAGGGTTAGAATGAGGTTTAGATTTAGGTTTAAAATGAGGCATTAGGATTCGGGTTCGGTTTCAGGTTAGGGTTAGGATTTGAATGAGGTTTATGTTTAGGGTTAGGGTTAGGGTTAGGATGAGGGTTAGGGTTAGAGTTAGGGTTAGGATTATGGTTATGGTTAAGTTTAGGATCAGGTTTAGGTTTAGCTTTAGTTTTAGGGTTAGGGTTAAAATGAGGGTTAGGGTTAGGGTTAGAGTTAGGTTTATTGTTATGATGAGTATTAAGGTTAGGATGCGGGTTAGTATTAGGTTTAGGGTTAGGATGAGGGTTAGGGTTAATGTTATTCGGTCATGGTTAGTGTTAGGGTTAGAGTTAGGTTTACGGTTAGGGTTAGGGTTAGGGTTAGGCCAGAGTTATGGTTAAGGTTAGGGTTAGGGTTTGGGTTAGGGTTAGGCAGAGTTAGGGTTAGGGTTATTGCTTTGTTTAGGGATAGTGTTATGGTTAAAGTTATTGCTTTGGTTACTGTTAGTGTTATGGTTATGGATAGGGTGAGTGTTACTGTTAGGGTTAAAATGAGGGTTAGGGTTAGGATGAGGGTTAGGATTAGGGTTAGGGTTAGGTTTAATGTCAGTTTTAGTGTTCATGATATGCCACAGTTAGTGTTAGGGTCCTGTTTATGGGTAGGATTACACTAGGGTTAAGACTAGGGTAAAATTTTGGGTTAGCGTTTTGGTGAGGGTTAGTTTTAGGATTAGTGTTTCAATAGGGTTAGGGTTAGAGTTATGGTTATGGTTAAGGCTAGGGTTAGGGTTAGGTTAGGGTTAGGATTAGGGTTAATGTTAGGATGAGGATTAGGTTTAGAGTTACTGTTAGGGTTAAGGTTAGGATTAGGGTTAGGTTTAGGGTTAGGATGAGGGTTAGGGGTAGGGTTCCAGTTGGTTTTAGGGTTAGGGTTAGGGTTACGGTTAGGTTTAGTGTTCAGGATAGGCCAGAGTTAGTGTTAGGGTCCTGTTTATGGGTAGGATTACGCTAGGGTTAAGGTTAGGTTAAGTTTTAGGGTTAGCGTATTGGTGAGGGTTAGGTTTAGGTTTAGGGTTAGGGTTAGATTTCGGGTTAGGGTTAGGGTTCAGGTTAATGTTTTGAAGAGATTGATGGTTTGAGTTAGGGTTAGGTTTAGGGTTTGGTTATGGTTAGGGTTAGGTTTAGGGTTAGGATGAATTTTAAATTTAGGTTTCTAATGAGGTGTTAGGGTTAGGGTTAGTGTAAGGATTATGATTATGGTTATGGTTAGGATGAGGGTTAGTTTTAGGTTTAGGGTTAGGATGAGGTTTAGGGTTAGTGTTAGGGTTAGGGTTAGCGTTCGGTTTAGGTTTAGGTTAGGTTTGGAGTTAGGGATAATGTTAGGGTTAGGGTTAGGCCAGAGTTAGTGTTAGAGTTAGGATTAGGGTTTGGGTTAGGGTTCGCGTTAGGTTTAGCGTTAGGATTATGGTTAGGTTTAGGGTAAGGATGAGGGTTAGTTTTAGGGTTAGGGTTAGGTTTAAAATGAGTGTTAGGGTTAGGGTTAGGGTTAGCTTTATTATTAGGATGAGGATTAAGGTTAGGTGAGGGTTAGGATTAGCGTTAGGGTTAGGATGAGGGTTAGGGTTAGTGTTAAGGTCATGGTTAGTGTTAGGGTTAGAGTTGGGTTTATTATTAGGGTTAGGTTTAGGGTTAGGCCAGAGTTATGGTTATGGTTAGGGTTAGGGTTAGTGTTAGGGTTAAGGTTATTGTTTGGTTAGTGTTAGTGTTATGGTTATGGTTAGGGTGAGTGTTAGTGTTAGGGTTAAAATGAGGGTTAGGGTTAGGGTTAGGGTTAGGATGAGAGTTAGGTTTAGGGTTAGGGTTTGGGTTAGGTTTAGGGTTAATGTCAGGTTTAGTGTTCATGATAGGCCAGAGTTAGGGTTAGGGTCCTGTTCATTTGTGGGATTACACTAGGGTTAAGGTTAGGGTAAATTTTTGGGTTAGCGTTTTGGTGAGGGTTAGTTTTAGGATTAGTGTTTCAATAGGGTTAGGGTTAGAGTTATGGTTAGGGTTAAGGCTAGGGTTAGGGTTAGGTTTAGAGTTAGAATTAGGGTTATTGTTAGGATGAGGGTTAGGTTTAGGGTTAGGATGAGGTTTAGGGTTAGTATTAGGGTTAGGGTTAGCATTAGGATTAGGTTAGGTTTAGAGTTAGGGTTAATGTTAGGGTTAGGGTTAGGCCATAGTTAGGGTTAGAGTTAGGGTTAGGGTTAGGGTTATGGTTAGGGTTAGGGTGAGGGTTAGGTTAAAAGTTAAAATGAGGGTTAAGTTTAGGTTTAGGGTTAGATTTAGTGTTAGGATGAGGTTTAGGGTTAGGGTTATGGTTAGAGTTAGCATTTTGGTGAGGTTAGGGTTAGAGTTAGGGTTAGGGTTAGGTTAGGGTTAGGGTTAGTTTTAGGGTTAGGATGAGTTTTAGGTTTAGGGTTTGAATGAGGGTTAGGGTTCGGGTTCGGGTTAGGGTTAGGATTGAGTTTAGGATTTGGGTTAGAATGAGGGTTAGGCTTAGAGTTAGGGTTAGTTTTTCAGTTAGGATTAAGGTTAGGGTTATGGTTAGAATGAGGGTTAGGATTAGGTTTAGGGTTATGATGAGGGTTAGGCTTAGAGTTAGGGTTAGGGTTATGTTTAGGATTATGGTTAGGGTTAGGGATAGGATGAAGGTAGGGTTAGGGTTAGGGTTACGGTTAATGTTAGGGTCAGTGTTAGGGTTAGTGGTAGCGTTGGGGTTAGGGTTAGGGTTAGGGATAAGCCAGAGTTAGGGTTAGCGTTAGAGTTAGGTTTAGAGTGAGGGTTAGGGGTAGGGTTAGGGTTAGAATGAGGGTTATGTTTAGAATGAGGGTTATGTTTAGAATGAGTGTTAGGGGTGGTTTTAGGGTTAGTTTTAATTTTAGGGTTAGAGTTAGGGTTAGGATTAGGGTTAGGGTTACGGTTATGTTAGGGTTAGGGTTAGGGTTATGGTTAGGGTTAGGGTAAGGATATCGGTTAGGGTTTGGATGAGGGTTAGGGTTAGAGTTAGGGTTAGGGTTAGGATTAGGGTTAGGGTTAGTGTTAGGATGAGGGTTAGGTGTAGGGTTAGGGTTATGGTTAGGGTTAAAATGAGGGTTAATTTTAGGGTTAGTGTTAGGGTTAGGTTTACGGTTAGGGTTAGGTTTAATGTTCAGGATAGGTGCAGGTAGGGTTAAGGTCCTGTCTATGGGTATAAATACACTAGAGTTAAGGTAAATGTGCTTTTTATTTTTATCGTTTTGGTGAAGGTTAGGTTTAGTGTCAGTGTTTCTATAGGGTTAGGGTTAGGGTTAAAGTTAGGGTTAGTGTGAGGACTATGGTTAGCGTTAGCGTTAGGGTTAGGGTTAGGGTTAGAATTACGGTAGGGTCAGTGTTAGGGTTAAGGTTCTGGTTAGCGTTTTGGTAAGGGTTAGGGTTAGAGTTAGGGTTAGGTTTAGGGTTGGGTTAAAGTTCGGGTTAGGTTTAGGGTTAGAATGAGGGTCAGGGTTAGAGTAAGGGTTAATGTTAGGGTTAATATTATGGTTAGATTTAGGGTTAGGATGAGGTTAGGTTTAGGGTTCGGGTTAGGGTGTGGGTTAGGTTTAGGGTTTGGATGAGGGTTAGGGTTAGGGTTAAGATGAGAGTTAGGGTTAGTGTTAGGGTTAGGGTTAGGCTTAGGGATAGGGTTAGGTTAGGGTTAGGGTTAGGATGAGGTTTAGGGTAAAGGTTGAAATTAGGGTTAGGTTTCGGTTCGGGTTCAGGTTCTGGTTAGGGTGAGGGTTAGAATGAGGGTTAGGGTTAGGGTTAGAATGAGGGTTAGGGTTTGGGTTAGGGTTAGGATGTGGGCTAGGGTTAGGGTTAAGATGAGGGATAGCGTTAGGGTTAGGGTTAGGATGGGGGTTAGGTTTAGTGTTAGGGTTAGGGTTAATGTTAGGGTTAGGGTTTGTTTTACCGATAAGTTTAGGGTTAGGTATAGGTTTATGTTTGGTTTAGGGTTAGGTTTAGGGTTAGTTTTTCAATAGGGTGTGGGTTAGGGTTAGAGTTAGGGCTAGGGTTAGGGTTTGGGTTAGTGTTAGAATTAGGTTTAGGGTTTGGTTTAGGGTTCTGGTGATGGTTAGGTTTAGAATTATTGTTAGGGTTAAGATGATCGTTAGAGTTATGGTTAAGGTTAGGGTTAGGGTTAAGGTTATTGTTAGGATTAGGGTTAGGTTTAGGGTTAGGGTTAGATTTAGGATGAGGGTTTGGGTTAGGGTTAGGTTTAGGTTTAGGATTAGTGTTTGGGTTAGGTTTAGGGATAGGGTTAGGGCAGAGTCAGGGTTAGGGTTAGGGTTAAGTTTAGGGTGAGGGTTAGCTTAAGGTTTAGGAATAGTCCTTGGTTAGTTGTAGGGTTAGGCTTATGGTTAGGTTTAGGGTAAGGGTTAGGAAAGACTTAGTTTTAAAGTTAGGGTTAGGGTTAGATTTAGGGTTAGGGTTATATTTAGGTTTAGGGTTAGTGTTGGGTTTAGGCCAGGGTTAGGTTTAGGGTTAGGGTTAGGTTTAGGGTTATTCCAAAGTTAGGTTTAGGGTTAGGTTTAGCGTTTTGGTGAAGGTTAGGGTTAGAGTTAGGCTTATGTTTACTCATAGCCTAGAGTTAGGGTTAGGGTTAGCGTTAGGTTTAGGGTTTTCAGTTAGTTTTATGTTTAGGGTTCATTTCAGGCCAGAGTTATGGTTAGGGTGAGGGTTAGGGATATTTTTAGGGTTAGGGTTAGGTTTAGGGTTAGGGTAAGGTTTAGGTTCATGTTTAGAATAAGGGTTATGTTTATGGTTAGGGTTAGGTTTAGGGTTCAGGATAGGCCAGAGTTAGTGTTAGGACGCTGGTTTTGGTTAGGATTACACTTGGGTTACGGTTAGTGTCAGTTTTAGGTTTAGCTTTTGGTGAGTGTTATGTTTAGGGTTCAGGTTTCAATAGGGTTAGGGTTAGGGTTAGGGTTAGTGTTAGGGATAGGATGAGGTTTAGGTTTAGGGTTATGTTTAGGTTTAGGGATAGGATGAGGGTTAGGGTTAGGTTTAGGGTTAGTGTTAGAGTTAGGGTTAGGATTAGGGTTAGGGTTAGGGTTAGGGTTAGAGTTAGGTTCAGAATGAGGTTTTGGGTTAGTGTTAGGTTTAGGGTTAGGGTTAGGGTTAGGGTTAGGGTTAGTGTTAGCTTTAGGGTTAGTTTTAGGGTTTGGGTTAGGCCAGAGTTAGTGTTACGGTTAGGGTTAGGGTTAGGGTTAGGTTTAAGGTTAGGGTTAAGCCTAGGGTTAGCGTTATGTTTAGGGTTAGGGTTAGGGTTAGGCCAGAGTTAGGGTTAGGGTTAGGGATTGGTTTAAAGTTATGGTTACAGATAAAATGAGGGTTAGGGTTAGAGTTAAGTTTAGGTTTAGAATGAGGGTTAGGGTTAGAGTGAGGTTTAGGATGATTGTTAGTGTTAGGTTAGGGTATGGGTTAGGGTTAATGTTTGATTTACTGTTAATGTTAGGGTTAGGCTTAGGGTCAACATGAGGGTTAGGGTTAGGGTTAGGTTTAAGCATAGGCCAGAGTTAGCATTAGGGTTATGTTTAGGGTTTGGATTAGTGTTATGGTTAGGTTTAGGGTTAGGGTTAGTGTTAGGATGAGGTTTAGGCTTAGGGTTAGGTTAGGTTTATGGTTAGGTTTTAGTTTTAGTTTTAGTTAGGGATAGGTCAGGGTTAGGGTTAGGGTTAGGATTAGGTTTAGGGTTAGGGTTAGGGTTAGGGTTAGGGTTTAAGGTTAGTGTTAGGGTTAAGATCAGCTTTAGGTTTAGAGTTAGGGTTAGGGTTAGGGTTAGAATGATGGTTAGAGTTAGGGTTAGATTTAGGATTAGGTTTAGGATGAGGTTTAGGGTTAAGGTTAGGGTTTGGATCAGGGTTAGCGTTTTGATTAGAGTTAGGGTTAGCTTTAGGGTTCAGGATAGGCCAGAGTTAGGGTTAGGGTCCGAGTTATGCTTAGGATTATGCTAGGGTTAGGGTTAGGGTTAGGGTTGGTGTTTTGGTGAGGTTTAGGGTTAGAGTTAGGAATAGGGTGAGCGTTTTGGTGAGAGTTAGGTTTAGTTTAGGGTTAGCATTTTGGTGAGGGTTAGGGTTACAATTAGGGTTAGGGTGAGCGTTTTGTTGAGGGTTAGGGTTAGGGTTAGGGTTAGGGTTAGGGTTAGGCCAAAGTTAGGGTTAGGGTTAGGTTTACCGTTTTGGTGAGTGTTAGGTTTAGAGTTAGGTTTATGGTTAGGGTTAGTGTTAGGGTTAGGTTTAGGGTTAGGGTTATGTTTAGAATAAGGGTTATGGTTAGGGTGAAATTTAGCGTTAGGGTTAGGGTTAGAATTAGGGTTAGTGTTATGGTTAGGGTTAAGGAAAGGCCAGAGTTAGGGTTAGGGTTAGGGTTAGGGTTAGGATTAAGGTTAGTTTTACGGTTAGTGTTTGGGTTAGGGTTATGTTTATGCTTAGGGATAGGGTTAGGCCAGAGTCATGGTTAGTATTAGGATTAGGTTTAGGGTGAGGGTTAGGGTTATTGTTAGGGATAGGCCAGAGATAGGGTTTGGGTTATGGTTATATTTAGAATGATTGTTAGGGTTACGGTTAGCGTTATGGTTAGGGTTAGGGTTACGGTTCGCCCAGAATTATGGGTAGGGTTAGGTTTAGGATGATGGTTAGGTTTGGTTTAAAATGAGGATTAGGGTTAAGGTTAGGGTTAAGGTTAGGTTTAGAATGAGAATTAGGGTTAGGTTAGGTTTAGATTTAAAATTAGTGTTTGGGTTAGGGTTAGGGTTAGGTTAAGGTTAGGGTTAAAATGAGGATTATGGTTAGGGTTACAGTTAGGGTTAGGCATAGGCCAGGGTTAGGTTTAGGGATAGGGTTAGGGTTAGGGGTTAGGTTTAGGGTTAAAATGAGGGTTAGGGTTACGGATATTGTTAGGTTTACAGTTATGTTTAGGGGTAAGGTAAGTTTTAATGTTTTGTTTAGGGTTAGGTTTATAATGAGGGTTAGAGTTAGGGTTAGGGTTAGGGTTATTGTTCAGGATAAGCCAGAGTTAGGGGTAAGGTCTTGGTATGGTTAGGATTACACTATGTTTCAGATTAGGGTAAGTTTAAGGGTTAGCGTTTTGGTGAGGTTTAAGTTTAGGTTTAGTGTTTCAATAGGGTTTGGGTTAGGGTTATTGTTAGGGTAAGATGAGGTTTAGGGTTAGGGTTAGGATGAGGATTAGGGTTAGGGTTAGAGTTAGGGTTATGGTTAAGATTAGGTTTAGGGTTAGAATGAGCGTTTAGGGTTATGGTTATATTTATTGTTAGCGTTAAGTTAAGGGTTACGTTTAGGCCAGAGTTAGGGTTAAGGTTAATGTTAGGGTTAGCGTTAGGGTTATGTTTAGAGTTAGGGTTACAGTTAGGGTTAGGGTTAGGTTCAGGTTTAGGGTGCAGGATAGGCAAGAGTTAGGCTGAGGGTCTGGGTTATGGTTAGGATTATGCTAGGGTTAGGGTTATGGTTAGGGTTAGGGTTAGGGTTAGGTTTAGGATCCGGGTAAGGGTTAGGGTTATGTTTAGGTTTAGGGTTAGTTTTTGGCTTAGGGTTAGGGTTAGGTTTAAGATTAGTTTTTGGCTTACGGTTGGGGTTAGGGTTAGGTTTAGGTTTAGGGTTAGGGTTAGGTTAGGGTTATGTTTAGTATGAGGCTCAGGGTTAAGGTTCGGGTTAGGGTTAGCGTTAAGGTTAGGGTTAGGTTTAGGGATAGGGCAGGGTAGGGTTAGGGTTAGGCCAGAGTTACAGTTTGGGTTAAGTTTAGGGTTATGGGTAGTTCTAGGGTTAACGTTAGGATTAGGGTTAGCGTTTTGGTGAGGGTTAGGTTTAGGTTCAGCATTAGGGTTAGGGTTAGGTTCAGGGATAGGCCAGGTTTAGGGTTAGTGTAAGGGTTAGTGTTAGGATTATGTTTAGGATGAGGGTTAGGGTTAGGAATAGGATTAGTGTTTGTGTTAGGGTTAGATTTAGGGTTAGGGTTAGGTTTAGGGTTAGGGTTAGGGTTAAAATTAGGGTTAGTGTAAGGGTTAGGTTTAAAATGGGGGTTAGGGTTAGGGTTAGGGTTAGTGTGTTGGTGAAGGTTATGGTTACATTTAGGGTTAGGGTTAGAGTTTTGGTGAAGGTTAGGGTTAGCATTTGGGATAGGCCAGGGTTAGGGTTAGGGTTAGGGTTAGAGTTAGGATGAGGGTTAGGGTTAGGTTTATTTTTAGGGTTAGTGTTTTGCTTAGGGTTAGCGTTAGTGTTAGTGTTAGGGTTAGGGTTAGGGTTGGGGTTAGGGTTAGAGTTAGGTTTAGGGTTGGGTTAGGTTTAGGTTTAGGTTTAGTGTTTGGTTTAGAGTTAGGGTTAGGTTTAGTGTTGGGGTTATGGTTAGGTTTAGGGTTGGGGTTATGGTTAGGTTTAGGTTTAGGGTTAGGGTTAGGGTTAAGTTTAGAGTGATGGTTAGGGATAGGGTTAGGTTTAGGTTTCAGGGTTAGGTTTAGGGTTAGGTTATGTTTAGGGTTAGGGTTAGGGTTAGGTTTAGCATTTTTCTGAGGGTTAAGGTTAGGTTTAAGGTTAGGGTTAGGGTTAGGGTTAGGGATAGTCCAGGGTAGGGTTATGGTTAGGGTTATGTTTAGAGTTAGGCAAGAGTTAGGGTTAGGGTTAGGGTTATGTTTAGCGTTTTGGAAGGTTAGGGTTACATTTAATGTTAGTGTTAGCTTTCTGTGTGGGTTAGGGTTAGGGTTAGGGATAGGCCTTGGTTAGGAGTAGGGTTAGGGTTAGGGTTAGGGTTAGGATGAGGATTAGGGTTAGTGTTAAAATTACTGTTAGCTTTAGGTTTAGGGTTAGGTTTAGGGTTAGGATAAGGCCAGTGTTAAGTTTATGTTTAGGGTTAGGGTTAGGATTAGGTTTAGGGTTAGGATGAGGGTTATGGATAGGGTTAGGGTTAAGGTTAAGGTTAGGTTTAGGGTTCAGGATAGGCCAGCGTTAGGGTTAGGGTCCTGGTTATTGTTAGGATTACACTAGGATTAGGGTTAGGTTTAGATTTAAGGTTAGCGTTTTGATGAGGGTTAGGTTTAGGGGTAGAGTTTCAATAGGGTTAGGGTTAAGGTTAATTTTAGGGTTAGGATGAGGTTTAGGGTTAGAGTTAGGTTTAGGGTTAGGCTTAGGTTTATGGTTAATCTTAGGATTATAGTTAGGGTTAAGCCAGAGTTAGTATTAGGGTTAGGGTTAGAGTCAGGTTTAGGGTATGTTTTTGGGTTAGGTTTAAGGTTAGGATGAGGGTTAGCATTATGGTTAAAATGAGGGTTAGGGTTAGGGTTAGAATAAAGCCAGAGTTAGGGTTAAGGTTAGGGTTAGGTTTAGAGTTAGTAGTTGGATTAGGGTTAGGATGAGTGTTAGGGATAGTGTTAGGGTTAAGGTTAGGTTTAGGATTAGGGTTAGGTTTAGGATGAGGGTTAGGGTTAGGGTTAGGGTTATGTCTATTTTTAGCGTTAGTGTTTGGCTTAGGGTTAGGGTTAGGGTTAGATTTGGGGTTATGGTTAGTGTTAGGGTTAAAATGAGGGTTAGTGTTAGGCCTAGGGTTAGTGTTACGGTTAGGGTTAGGTTTAGGGTTAGGGTTAGTTAGGGTTAGGGTTAGGGTTAGGGTTAGATTTGGTTTTATGGTTAGGGTTAGGGTTAAAATGAGAGTTAGTGTTAGGCCTAGGATTAAGGTT
Organism: Rhombomys opimus; assembly: GCA_010120015.1. NCBI lineage: Eukaryota > Metazoa > Chordata > Mammalia > Rodentia > Muridae > Rhombomys > Rhombomys opimus. The sequence goes on from REGO01000564.1 coordinate 882,528, forward strand.
ACTGTTACGGTTAGGGTTAGGGTTAGGGTTAGGGTTAGGGTTGTGGATAGGCCAGAGTTAGGGTTATGGTTCGGGAAGGTTTAGGGTCACGTTTAGGATTAAGGTTAGGTTTAGCGTTTGGGTTAGGCTTAAGGTTAGAATGAGGGTTAGGATTAGGATTAGGTTTAGGGTTCAGGATAGGCCAGAGTTAGGGGTAGTGTCATGATTATGGTTAGGATTACCCTAGCTTTGGGGTTAGTCTAAGTTTTAGGGTTAACGTTTTGTTTTGGTTTAGGTTTAGGGTTATGGTTTCCATAGAGTTAGGATTAGGGTTAGGGTTAGGGTCAGGTTTAGGGTCAGGGGAAGGGCAGAGTTAGATTCAGGGTTCGAGTTAGGGTTAGGATTAGGGTTAGGTATAGGATGAAGGTTAGGGTTAGAGTTAGGGTTAGGTTTAGGATTAGGGTTAGGGTTAGTGTTATGGTTAGGTTTAGAGTTAGTGTTAGGTTTAGAGTTAGGGTTAGGTTTAGGTTTAGGGTTAAGGTTAGGTATAGGTTCAGTGTTTAGGGTTAGGGTTAGGGTAAGGGATACGCCCGGGATAGTGTTAGGGTTAGGGTTATGGTTAAGTCTAGGGTTAGTGTTAGTATTAGGTTTAGGTTTAGGGTTAGTTTTAGGTTTAGGGTTAGTATTTGTCTTAGGGTTAGTGTTAGGGTTAGGTTTAGGGTTAGTGTTAGGGATAGGGTTAAGTTTAGAATGAACGTTAGGGTTAGGTTTAGGTTGAGGTTTCAGTATAGGCCAGAGATAGGGTGAGCGTCCAAGTTATGGTTAGGATTACGCTATGGTTAGGGTTAGTGTTTTGGTGTGGTTAGGGTTACATTTAGGGTTAAGGTTTGCGTTTTGGTGAGGGTTATGGTTAGGGGGAGGGATAGACTAGCATTAGGGATACGGTTAGATTTAGGGTTAGGTTTAAGATTAGGGTTAGGTTTATGGTTAAAATGAGGGTTAGGTTTAGGTTTAGGGTTAGGGTTAAGATTAGGGTTAGGTTTAGGTTAGGGTTATGCATAGGGTTAGGTTTAGAGTTGGTCTTTGACTTAGGATTAGTGTTAGGGTTAGGTTTAGGTTTATGGTTAGGTTTGTGTTTAGAAGTAGGGTTAGGGTTAGCCTTAGGGTTATGTTTAGGGTTCAGGATAGGCCAGAGTTAGGGTGAGGGTCCTGTTTATGGTTAGGATTACATACAGTTTATGGTTAGAATTACATACATACAACAGTATTATGGGGCACTACAGAACATGGTCCTTTAGCAAGGAAATCCATTCAGGACCTCTGTAGAACAACTACAGGTAGCGCAAGACTGGACTTCAGTTCATCAGCCTACACAGTATTAACTCCTGAAATGGGGATGCAGGCCCAACCTACAGGAGTTTATGGTCCATTACTTAGAGGGACTATGAGACTATTATTAGGAAGAAGTAGTATTACAATGCAGGGAATTTTAGTAGCTCCTAGAGTAATTGATGCTGATTTTGAAGGGGAGATAATAATTATGACCCACTCTTCAAATGGAATTTCTGTAATAATTCAAGGTCAAAGACTAGCTCAATTAATATTGCTCCCCCAAGTTCAGACAAAAAATGCAAGTAAAAAGGATAAAAGAGGAGATGCAGGTTTTGGATCCTCTGATGCTTATTGGGTACATGCTATTGGTCCTGAGCTAGTGTTACAAATTAATGGAAGAAAATTTATAGGATTATTGGATACAGGGGCTGATGTCTCTGTCTTAACTGCTGATCAGTAGCCTATGCATTGGCCCAAACAATCCTCTATTACACAGTTACGCGGAATAGGACAAAGCTGATGTCCTGAACAAAGTAGTAATGAGTTAATTTGGAAGGATGAGGAAGGACACGAGGGAACTTTTAAACCATACATTATCCCTGGCCTTCCTGTTAACCTGTGGGGTAGAGATGTGATGAGTAATATGAGAGTGTATCTTTATAGTCCTAGCAATGCAGTTCCCAATCAGATGCTTAATTCAGGATTGGAACTATCTGGACATGGTATAGCTCAGCAAGCAATACCTACCCCAAGAAATTTTAAAAAGGGGTTGGGTCATTTTTAGGGGAGGTCGCTGAACAACCTGTACCCCATGCAGATCCAATAACATGGAAAGTAGATGATCCTGTGTGGGTGAATCAGTGGCCTCTTTCCCTTGAAAAAATTAAAGCCACTGAGCAATTAGTACAGGAACAGCTTGATAATGGCAATATTGCTCCATCAAACTCACCTTGGAACTCCCCTATTTTTGTTATAAAAAAGAAGTCAGGAAAATGGAGGCTTTTACAAGATCTCAGAAAAGTAAATGAAACCATGGAATTAATGGGAGCCTTACAACCTGGATTGCCTACCCCTTCTGCCATACCTAAAGATACTTTTAAAATCATAGTAGATTTAAAAGATTGTTTTTATACGATTCCTCTTGCTCCTCAAGATTGTAAAAGATTTGCTTCTAGTGTGCCATCAGTAAATTTTAAAGAACCTATGAAGAGGTATCATTGGCTTGTATTACCTCAAGGTATGGCAAAGAGTCCGACTTTATGTCAAAAATTTGTGGCTCAAGCTCTTTTTAAAACTAGAGCGGCATATTCTTCTGTGTATATTATTCATTATATGGATGACATTAACTGGCTCATAAAATTGAAGGGATTTTATTAAGTGCCTTCGCACACTTACAACAAGCCTTAAAAAATCGAGGTTTAGTAATTGCACCAGAAAAGGTGCAGACAGAGCCACCCTATTTGCATTTGGGACATAAATTATATCCTCAGACTACAATGCCTCAAAAAATTCAATTAAGAAAAGACAACCTAAAACTTTAAATGATTTTCAAAAGTTGTTAGGTGATATAAATTGGCTAAGACCACATCTAAAATTAACAACAGGAGAACTAAAACCACTTTTTGACATTTTAAAAGGAGAGGCTAATCCTTTGTCAAAAAGGGAACTTACCAAAGAAGCTCATGATGCTTTGCAAACGATAGAATTAGCTATTGAAAAGCAGCAAGTTCAACATATTGATTATTCAAAAGAATGGGGTGCATATCTTTTGGCTACTGTTCATACTCCAACTGCTGTATTGTGGCAAGAAGGACCATTATTATGGTTGCACCTGCCTGTGTCTCCTGTTCGAGTTCTGACAGCGTATTATGAAGCAGTGGCTAGTTTAGTTCAAATGGCTCACACAGAATCTCGTAAATATTTTGGTAGAGAGCCCTCCTTAATTGGAGTCTCCTTTACCAAACCACAAGTAGATTGGTTATTTCAGTATGTAGATTGTTGGGCAATAGCTTTTGCTCATTATTTAGGACGTATTAATAAGCATTATCCAAAAGATAAATTACTTCAATTTGCCAATGAGCATGCTTTTGTATTTCCTAAAATAATTAAACAAAAGCCATTACCTCAAGTTCCAACAGTATTCACTGATGGATCTTCAAATGGAAAAGCTGTTTATGTACAAGAGGGACAAACTTTTGTTTTGCAAACTTTGCCAGCCTCAGCTCAAGTTGTAGTTTTATGAGCTGGAGCTATTGCTGTTGCTGCAGTCTTTAAAAATCTGGCTTCTACCTCTTTCAACTTGTATACTGATAGCCATTATATAGCTAAAGCTTTACAAGTGCTAGAGACTGTAACATATGTTAATATAGCTAATAAACAAAGACAAGATCTATTTAGAGAGATTCAACAAAGTATTTGGAGCCATGTGCAGCCTTGTTACTTAGGGCATATTAGAGCTCATTCAGGGCTTCCTGGGCCTTTAACTTTAGGAAATGATTTAGCAGATCTAGCCACACATTTGGTTGGATTAACTCAATAAAAATTGGCTCAAAATTCTCATACGTTACAACATCAAAATAGCAAGAGCTTAAGAAAACAATTTAATATTACCAGAGAAGCCACCAAACATGTTATAAGTCATTGCTTAAAGTGTCTTGCTGCAATTGGTATACCTTTCATTAATATAAGTCATAAAACGGGCATTCCATGTAATTTCCACGGCCAAAATATTATAACACAAGCCCATGGATCTCTTAAAAACCAATTGCAAAAAATAAAATGGAGGGAGTCATATCCCCAAATATTAATCATGCTCTCTTTATTTTAAATTTTTTGAATGTGGATACACAAGGCCGTTCTGCAGCTGATCGATTGTGGCATCCTAATACCACAGATAATTTTGCCCAAGTAAAATGGAAAGATACAATTACTGGATTGTGGCAAGGCCCCGACCCTGTATTAATATGGGGAAGAGGGCATGTTTGTGTTTTTCCACAGGACGCAGAGGGAGCCAGGTGGATCCCAGAGAGGCTGGTACGGTTTGCAGTTGTTCCCCAGAAAGAAGATGTTCCCGCTGCAGACAACAGTAAACTCTGCCCTGAACTAGACTGAAAAGCTGCATTAGACCTGAGCTCCTGACCCTGCCTTTGTTTCATTCTACTCCTGGGAGAAGACATCATGAAGAAAAACCTCTTATATAATAAACTGGACTTGACTGTTTTGCTACAAACAAAATCAAAAGATAACTAACTGTGAAACTTTAATCTGGCTCTGGTTTTCAACAGAGCAAAACAGACTTGCTTCAGGAACTATTGGGAGGCCCTGTAACTGCCTATGTAAATTCTCCTTTTGTTTTGCTGCTTGGAGATCTTAAGCTTTCAAATGGTTCTGTTTGCTCGACAGCCTTTTACTATGGTTCCTCTAAATGTTTCTCAGACTTGGAAATTTACACAGGGAGTCACCTGGTAGTCACTTTTGCAGTGTTACTTTGGACTTGGCTTGTGATAGGAGACGCGCTCCTATCAGTGACAACTAAAATCTGCCTAAAGGCCTTTTGGTGTGTCAAAGCTCAGCTGGTCTACACAAGATCATGTCACAGTGTCCACCCTAGCAGAGGTTCATAGTCAGAGATGGGTAAGGTTTCTCTGGGGTGTATAAAAATTCATGTACAATTATTGACCCCAAAATGGGGACATGAATAAAAAATATATACGTTTCAAGAGAAACAACCTAAGACAGCCACAATCTTCTGCTCCATAACTCTTAAGTTATGGCAAAAATTTAAAAATATAAAAAAGGGGGACAAGTTGGGAGCCGTGACTCAGCGGCCTGCTTTGATATTTAAATCTCGGCAGAGAGATGGCTCTTAGGAGGCCTTTACTAATGGCAGAGGAGAACTTGCAAGTCCATCTCCTTTTGTTTGTGACAACATGTGGGATAGCTTGTGAGGGTTACACCTCTTCATCAGGCTCCTTGTGCAAATTGACCTATTGTTCTGAGATGTTTTACTGGCTAAAAGTAACTACTCAAAAAATAAAGTGGTCAGAAGGCTGGAGGCAGAAGAGGAGGCAGAGATGGGAGGCTTGCTGCTGTCACTGCTTGCTGCAAGCAGCCTGCCTTTTGCTGTGGCAATTAAGTCTGGACCTTTAAGAAGTTTCCTGTGTTCTGTGTGTTTATTTTATTATTTTTAATCCTCACACCCAACTCAAGAACCTTTGACTCTGCCCGGCTGGCTCCGGCAGATTGGGGTTATGTTTGACATTATGCTACATTGAGGGTTAGGGTTAGGGTTAGGGTCAGGGTTAGGGTTATGGATAGGCCAGAGTTTGTCTTAGGGTGGGGGTTAGGGTTAGGGTTGGGCCTGAGTTAGGGTTAGAGTTAGGGTTAGGGTTAGAATTAGGGTTAGGGTCAGAGTTAGGGTTAGAATGAGGGTTAGGGTTAGGGTTAAGTTTAGGTTTAGAAGGAGGGTTGGGGTTAGGGTTAGGGTTAGGATGAGCGTTAGTGTTAGGTTAGGGTTAGGGTTAGGTTTAGGGTTAGGGTTAAAATGAAGTTTAGTGTTAGTGTTAGGGTTAGGGTTAGGGTTAAAATGAAGATTAGGGTTAGGGTTAGGATGAGGGTTAGGGTTAGCGTTAGGGTTAGGGTTAGTGTTAGTTTAGGGTTATGGTTAGGGTTAGGTTTAGGGTTAGGGTTAGGGTTAGGTTAGGGTTAGGGTTAGGCCAGAGTTCGGCTAGGGTTATGGTTACATTTAGGGTTAGTGTTAGGGTTAGGGTTAGGGATAGGGTTAGGCTTAGTTTTAAGATGAGGGTTATGGTTAGGGTTAAACTGAGGGTTAGGGATAGGGTTAGGGTTAGGGTTAGTGTTAGGATGAGGGTTAGGGTTAGGGTTAAAATGAGGGTTAGGTTAAGGTTTAGGTTTAAGCTTAGGTTTAGGGATAGGGTTAGGGTTAGGATGACAGTTACTGTTATGGATAGTTTTACGGTTAGTGTTTGGGTTAAGGTTACGTTTAGGTTTAGGTTTAGGGTTAGGGTAAAATGAGGGTTAGGGTTAGGGTTAGGGGTAGGTTTAGAATGAATATTAGGGTTAGGGTTAAGTTTAGGGTTCAGGATAAGCCAGAGTTAGGGTTAGGGTCCTGTATATGGTTAGGATCACACTATGGTTAAGGTTAGGGTAAGTTTAGGGTTAGCATTTTGGTGAGGGTTAATTTTAGGGTTAGTGTTTCAATAGGGGTAGGGTAGTGTTAGAGTTAGGGTTAGGGTTACGGTTAGGGTTCGGAATAGGCCAGAGTTAGGGTTAGGGTCCAGGTTATGCTTCGGATTATGCTAGGGTTAGGGTTAGGGTTATCGTTTTGGTGAGGTTTAGAGTGAGTGTTAGGGTTAGGATGAGCGTTTTCGTGAGGGTTAGGTTTAGGTTTAGGGTTAGGGTTAGCATTTTGGTGAGGGTTAGAGTTAGAGTTAGGGTTAGGGTTAAGTTTACGGATAGGCCAGAGTTAGGGTTAGGGTTAGGGTAAGGGTTAGGTTTAGGTTTAGGGTTAGGTGTTAGGGTTAGGTTTAGGGTTCTTGTCAGTCCAATATTAGAGTTAGGCTTAGGGTTAGGGTTAGGGTTAGAATAAGGGTTAGGGTTAGAATAAGGGTTAGGGTTAGGTTTAGGGTTAGGGTTAGGTTTAGGGTTCAGGATAGGATAGAGTTAGCGTTAGGGTCCAGGTTTTGGTTAGGATTACACTAGGGTAACTGTTAGGGTTAGTTTTAGGGTTAGCATTTTGGTGAATGGTAGGTTTAGGGTTAGGGTTTCAATAGTGTTAGTGTTGGGGTTAGTGTTAGGGTTCGGATGAGAGTTAGGTATGGGTTAAGGTTAGGGTTAGATTACAGTTAGGGTTAGGGTTAGGACAGTGTTAGGGTTAGGGTTAGGTTAGTATTAGGTATAAGTTTAGGGTTATGGTTAGAGTTTTGGTGAGGTTTAGAATTAAGGTTAGGGTTAGGGTTGGGTCAGGGTTAGGTTAGGGGTAGGGTTAGGTTTAGGGTTAGGGTTAGGGATAGAGTTAGGGATAGGCCCGGGTTAGGTTTAGGGTTAGGGTTAGGGTTAGAGTTAGGGATAGGCGTGGTTAGGGTTAGGGTTAGGTCTAGGGATAGGGTTAGGGTTAGGTTTAAGTTTAGGGTTATGATGAGTTTTAGTGTTACGGTTAAAATGGGGTTTAGGTTTTGCATTAGTTTTAGGGTTAGTTTTAGGCCACAGTTTGGATTAGGGTTTGGGTTAGGGTCAGGGTTAGGTTTAGGTTTAGGGTTAGCATGAGGTTTAGGTTTAGGGTTAGGGGTTAGGGTTAGGTTTAGGTTTATGGTGAGGGTTAGGATGAGGTTTAGTTTTAGGATAAGTGTTAGGGTTAAGTTTAGGATGAGGTTTAGTGTTAGGGTTAGGTTTACTGTAAGGGTTAAGGTTAGGGGTAATGTTAGGGATAGGCCAGGGTTACGGTAATTGTTAGGATTAGGGTTAGAGTTAGAGGTAGTGTTAGGGTTAGGGTTAGAGTTAGGTTTAGGGTTAGGTTTAGGGTTAAGGTTTGGGTTAGGATTAGGGTTAGGTTTAGGGAAAGGCCAGAGTTGGGGTTAGGTTAGGTTTAGGTTTAGAATGATTGTTAGGTTTAGGGTTAAATTGAAGGTTAGGTTAAGGTTAGGGTTAGGGTTAACGATAGGGATAGGCCAGAGTTAGAGTTATTGTTAGGGATAGGCTAGGGTTAGGGTTAGGTTTAAGGTTAGGGCTAAGAAGAGGGTTAGGTTTAGGGTTAAGGTTAGGGTTAGGTTTAGGGTTAGTCTTTGGCTTAGGGTTAGGGTTAGGGTTAGCGTTCAGGAAAGGCCACAGTTAGGGTTAGGGTCCGGGTTATGCTTAGGATTATGCTAGGGTTAGGGTTAATGTTAGGGTTAGGTTTAGAGTTAGGGTTAGGATTAGGGTAGGGTTAGTGTTTTGGTGAGGTTCAGTGTTAGAGTTAGGGTTAGGGTGACCGTTTTGGTGAGGGTTAGGTTTAGCGTTAGTGTTAGGGTTAGGGTTATCATTTTGGTGAGGGTTATGTTTAGATTTAGGATTAGGGTGAGTGTTTTGGTGAGGGTTAGGTTTGTGTTAGGGTTAGGGTTAGGGTTAGGACAAAGTTAGGGATGGGTTAGGTTAGGGTTAGTGTTATGTTTATGGATAGGCCAGAGTTAGGGTTAGGGTTATGGTTAGGGTTAGGGGTTAGGGTTAGGTTTAGGGATCTTATCAGGCCAGGGTTAGAGTTAGGGTTAGGGTTAGGGTTTGATTTATGGTTACGGTTAGGTTTAGGGTTAGGTTTAGGGTTAGGTTTAGAATAAGAGTTAGAGTTATGGTTAGGTTTAGGTTTCAGGATAGGCCAGAGTTAGGTTTAGGGTTTTGGTTAAGATTACACTAGGGTTACGGTTACGGTTAATTTTAGGGTTAGCGTTTTGGTGAGTGTTAGGTTTAGGGTTAGGGTTTCAATAGGGTTAGGGTTAGGGTTATAGTTAGAATGAGGTTTAGGTTCAGGGTTAGGTTTAGGGATAGGATGAGGGTTACAGTTAGGTTTACGGATAGGGTTAGGGTTAGGTTTAGGGTTATGTTTAGAATGACTGTTAGTGTTAGCATTAGCGTTAGCTTTAGGTTTAAGGATAGGCCGGAGTTTGGGTGACATTCCGGGTTATGTTTAGGTTTACAATACATGTAGGCTTAGGGTTAGGTTTAGCGTTTTGGTGAGGGTTAGGGTTAGGGTTAAAATGAGGGTTAAGTTTAGGTTTAGGTTAAGGATTAGGGTTAGGTTTAGGGTTAGGATGACAGCTGGGTTATTGTTAGTGTTTGGGTTAGGGTCAGTGTTAGGTTTAGGTTTATGGTTAGGGTAAAATGAGGGTCAGGGTTAGGGTTAGAGTTAGGGCTAGGATTCAGGAAAGGCCAGAGTCAGGGTTAGGGTCCGGGTTATGCTTATAATTATGCTAGGGTTAAGGTTAGGGTTAGGGTTAGATTAGGGTTAGGGTTAGTATTTTGGTGAGGTTTAGGGTTAGAGTTAGGGTTAGGGTGAGCGTTTTGGTGAGGGTTATGTTTAGGGTTAGGGTTAGGGTTAGCATTTTGGTGAGGGTTAGGGTTAGATTTAGGGTTAGGGTTAGGGTTAGGTTTAGGCCAAAGTTAGGGTTAGGTTTACCATTTCGGTGAGGGTTAGGTTTAGAGTTAGGGTTAGGGCTAGGGTTAGGTTTAGGGCTAGAGTTAGATTTACCGTTTCGGTGAGGGTTACTCTGAGGGTTAGCGTTAGGGTTAGGGTTAGGATTAGGCCAGAGTTAGGGTTAGCTTTTGGGTTAGAGTTAGGTTTAAGGTTAGTGTTAGGGTTAGGGTTAGTTTCAGGGTTAGGGTTAGGATGACAGTTAGGGTTATGGTTAGTGTTAAGGTTAGGCCAGAGTTACCGTTAAGGTTCGGGTTAGGGAAGGTGTTAGGGTTAGGGTTATTGTTAGGGTTAGACCGGAGGTTAACTTTAGGGATAGGGTTAGGGTTAGGCCAGAGTTAGGGTTAGATTTAGGGTTAGAGTTAAGGTTAGGGTTTGGGTTAGGTTTAGCGTTAGTGTTAGAGTTAGTGTTAGGGTTAGGGTTAGGGTTAGGGTTAGGCCAGAGTTACGGTTAAGGTTCGGGTTAGGGAAGGTGTTAGGGTTAGGGTTATTGTTAGGGTTAGACCGGAGGTTAACTTTAGGGATAGGGTTAGGATTAGGCCAGAGTTAGGGTTAGATTTAGGGTTAGAGTTAAGGTTAGGTTTTGGGTTAGGTTTAGTGTTGGTGTTAGAGTTAGTGTTAGGGTTAGGTTAGGGTTAGGGGAGGGAAAGGGTTATGTTTAGGGTTATGGTTAGGTTTAGGTTTAGGGTTAGTGTTTGTCATAGGGTTAGGGTTAGGTATGCGTTTAGAATGAGGGTTAGGGTTAGGATTAGGGTTAGGATTAGGGTTAAAATGAGGGTTTGGGTTAGGGTTAGGGTTAAAGTTATGGTTAAGGTTAGCGTTAGGTTTAGTGTTTGGGTTACGGTTAAGGTTAGCTTTATGGTTAGGATTAGTGTTAAAATCAGGATTAGGGTTAGGGCTAGGGTTAGGGTTAGGTTTAGGGTTAGGGGTTAGGGTTAGGGTTCAGGACAGGCCAGAGTTAGGGTTAGGGTTAGGGTTAGGGTTAGGGTTTGGGTTTGGGTTAGGGTTAAAATGAGTTTTAGGAATAGGGTCAGGGTTATGGTTAGGGTTCAGGATAGGCCATAGTTAGGGTTAGGGTAGGGGTTATGGTTAGGATTACACTAGGGTTAGGGTTAGGGTTAGTTTTAGTGTTAGCGTTTTGGTGAGGGTTAGTTTTAGGGTTAGGGTTGCAAAGGGTTAGGGTTAAGATTACTGTTAGGGTTAGGATGAGTTTTCGGGTAAGGGTTAGGTTTAGTTTTAGGGTTATATTTAGGGTTAATGTTAGGGTTAGGGATAAGCCAGGGTAAGGGTTAGGGTTAGGGTTAGGGTTAGGGTTAGGGTTAGGGTTAGGGTTAACGTTAGTGTTAGGGTTAGATTTAGGCAAGAGTTAGGGTTAGGGTTAGTGTTGGAGTTAGAATTCTGGTTAGGGTTAGGGTTTGGGTTAGGGTGAGGTTTAGTGTTTGGGTTAGAGTGAGGGTTAGGGTTAGTGTTAGGGTTATGATTAGGATGAAGGTTAGGGTTATTGTTAAAATGAGGCTTAGGGTTAAGGTTAAAGTTAGGGTTATGGTTAGGTTTAGGGTTAGTGTTAGGGTTAGGGATAGGCCAGGCTTAGGGTTAGGTTTAGGGTTAGAATGAGAGTTAGAGTTAGTTTTAGGGTTAGTATGAGGTTTAGGGTTATGGTTATGGTTATGGTTATGGTTAGTGTTATGGTTAGGTTTAGGTTTAGGTTTAGGATTAGTGTTTGTGGTAGGGTTAGGGTTAGGTTTAGGGTTCGGCTAGGCCAGAGTTAGGTTTAGGGTTAGGGTTAGAGTTTGGGTTAGGGTTAGGTTTAGTTTTATTGTTAGTGTTAGGGTTAGTGTTAGGTTTAGGTTTCATGGTAGGCCAGAGTTAGTTGTAGGGTCTTGGTTATGATTAGGATTACACTAGGGTTAGGGTTAGGGTTAGCTTTAGGGTTAGTGTTAGGGTTAAAATGAGGGTTATTGTTAGGCTTAGGTTTATGGTTTGGATTATGGTTAGGGTTAGCGTTTTGGTGAGGGTTAGGTTTAGAGTTAGGTTTAGGATGAGTTTTTGGTGAGGTTTAGGGTTAGGGTTAGGTTTAGAATGAGGGTTAGAGTTAGGTTTAGGGTTAATATGAGGATAAGGGTTATGGTTATGGTTAGGGTTAGGGTTAGGGTTAGTGTTAGGTTTAGGGTTAGGTTTAGAGTTGGGGTTAGGGTTAGGGTTAGGGTTAGGGCTAAAATGAGGGTTAGTTTTAGGTTTAGGGTTAGGTTTAGTGTTCAGGATAGGCCAGAGTTAGTATTAGGGTCCTGTTTATGGGTAGGATTACACTAGGGTTAAGATTAGGGTAAGTTTTAGGGTTAGCATTTTGGTGAGGGCTAAGTTTAGGGTTAGTGTTTCAATAGGGTCAGGGTTATTGTTAGGGTTAGGGTTATGTTTAGGGCTAGGTTTATTGTTAGGTTTTGGGTCAGGGTTAGGGTTTGGGTTTCGGGTTAGGGTTACTGTTAGTGTTAGGTTTAGGGTTAGGTTTGGGGTTAGGGGTAGGGTTATTGATAGGCCAGAGTTAGGGTTAGTGTTATAGTTAGGTTTAGAATGAGGGTTAGGGGTAGGGTTAGTGTTAGGGTGAGGGTTAGGGGTAGTGTTTAAATGAGGGTTTGGTTTAGGTTTAGAGGTAGGTTTGGGGTTAGAATGAGGGTTAGGTTTAGAATGAGAGTTAGGGTTAGAATGTGGGTTAGTTTTGTTTTAGGGTTAGGGATAGGTTTAGGGTTAGGGTTAGTATAGGGTTAGGGTTATGGTTAGGGTATGGGTTGGATTAGGTTTAGGGTCAGGATGAGGGTTAGGTTTACGGTTAGGGTTAGACTTAGGGTTAAAATGAGAGTTAGTTTTAGGGTTAGGGTTAGGGTTAAGATTATGGTTAGGGTTAGGTTTAGTGTTCTCAATAGGCCAGAGTTAGAGTTAGGGTCATGTTTAAAGGTAGGATTACACTAGGGTTAAGGTTATGGTAAGTTTTAAGGGGTAGCATTTTGGTGAGGGTTATTGTTAGAAATAGGGTTAGGGTTAGGGTTAGGTTAGGGTTACTGTTATGTTAGGGTTAGGGTTAAAATAATTGTTCGGGTTCTGGTTCAGGTTAGGATTAGGGTTAGGGTTAGAATGAGGGTTAGGTTTAGGGTTAAGGTTAGAGTTAGGGTTAGAGGTAGGATTATGGTTAGGGTTAGGTTTAGGATGAGGGTTAGTATTAGGGTTAGGTTTATGGTTAAAATGATTGTTAGAGTTAGGGTTCGGGTTCGGGATAGGGTTAGGGTTAGACTGAGGGTTAGCGTTAGGGTTAGTTTTAGGGTTAGGGTTAGGATTATGGTTAGGGTTAGGGTTAGGATGAGGATTAGTGTTACGGTTAGGGTTATGGTTAAAATGAGTGATAGCGTTAGAGTTAGGTTTAGGGTTAGGATGAGAATTAGGGTTAGGGTTAGGATGAGGTTTAGGGTTAGTGTTAGGGTTAGCGTTAAGGTTAGTGTTAGGCCAGATGTAGGGTTACAGTTAGGGTTAAGGTAAGGGTTTAAATTAGTTTTAGGCATAGTTAGGGTTAGGGTTAGGTTTAGACTTTGGGTTAGGGTTATGGATATGGTTAGGGTTAGGTTTAGGGTTAAGGTTACGGATAAAATGAGGGTTAGGGTTAGTGTTAGGGTTAGGTTTAGGTTTAGGCCAGAGTTAGGTTCAGGGTTACTGTTAGGGTTAGGTCAGGATTAGGGTTAGGGTTAGGGTTAGGTTAGGGTTAGGGTTAGGGTTATGTTTAGTGTTAGGTTTAGGGTTAGGGTTAGGGTTAGGCCAGATTTATGGTAAGGGTTAAGGTTTTGATTAGGGGTGAAGTTACGGTTAGCATTAGGGTGAAAGTTAGGGTTAGGGTTAAAATGAGAGTTACAATTAGGGTTAAGGTTAGGTTTAGGGTTAGGGTTTGGGTTAGGGTTAGGCAGAGTTAGCCTTAGTGTTAGGGTTAGGGTTAGGGTTAGGATTAGTGTTAGTGTTAGGGTTAGGTTTATGTTTAGGGTTAGGCTGAGGGTTAGGGATACGGTCAAAATGAGGGTTAGGCTTCGTTATGGTTAGGAAGAGGTTTAGGGTTATGATTTGGGTTAGGGTTAGGGTTAGGTTAGGGTTAGGTTTAGCCTTAAGGTTAGGGTTAGGTAAGGATTAGGTTTATGTTTAGGGTTAGAATGAGGTTTAGGTTTTGGGTTAGGGTTAGGATGAGGATTAGGTTTAGGTTTAAAATGAGGTTTGGGTTTTGGGTTAGGGTTAGGGTTAGTGTTCGTGTTAGAGTTCGGGTTAGGTTCGGGGTTAGGGTTAGGGTTAAGGTTAGCGTTTTGGTGAAGATTAGGGTTAGAGTTAGGGTTAGGTTAGGGTCAAGGTTAGGTTTAGAGTTAGGATGAGGTTTAGGGTTAGTGTTAAAATGAGGGTTAGGGTTCAGATTCGAGTTAGGGTTAGGGTTAGAATGAGGGTTAGGTTTAGAATGAGGTTTAGGGTTAGGGTTAGGGTTAGGGTTAGCGTTTTGGTGAGCGTTAACCCTCATTTTAAACCTAACCCTAAACCTCATCCCAACCCTAAACCTAACCCTAACCCTAACCCTCATTTTAACCCTAAACCTAACCCTAACCCTAATCATCAATCTAACCCTAACCCGAACTTTAATCCTAACCCGAACACTAACCCTAACCCTAAACAAAAGCCTAACTCTCATCCTAACCCTAACCCTAACGCTCAACCAAACCCTAAACCTAAACCTAACTCTTATTTTAACCCTAACCCTAACCATCATCGTAACCCTAACCTACCCCTAACCCTCATTCTAAACCTAACTCTAACGCTAACGCTAAATCTGGCCTATCCCTAATGCTACCCCTAACCTCAACCCTAAACCTAACCCTAACCCTAACCCTCATTTTAACCCTAACATTAACCTTCATCCTAAACCTAACCCTAACCCTAACACTAACCCTAAAAATAACCCTAACCCTGACCCAAACCATAACCCTAACCCTAACCATAACCATAAACCTGACCCTGACCCTAACCCTAACCCTAACCCTAACCCGAACCGAACCCTAACCCTAACCCTAACCTAACCCTAACCCTCATTCTTACCCCAAACTTAACCCTAACACTAACGCTCATTCTAACCAAAACCCTAAACCTATCCCAAACCTTAAACTTTACCCTAACCCTCATTTTAACCCTAACATAAACCTAAATCTCTCCCTAACCCTAACCCAAACACTAACCCTAACACTTACCATAAACCTCACTGTCATCCTAACCCTAACCTTAACCCTAACCCTAACCCTAAACCTAACCCTCAGTTTAACCCTCATTCTAACACTAACCCTACCCTTAACCCTCATTCTAAACCAAACTCTAATGCTAACACTAACTCTGGCCTGTCCCTAACCCTAAACATAACCCTAAACCTAACCCTAACTCCAACACTAACACTAACCATAATCTTAACCCTAACCCTAATCCTAACCCTAAATCAAACTCTACCCTAACCTTAACCCTAGAATGAGGGTTAGGTTTAGAATGAGGTTTAGGGTTAGAATCAAGTTTAGGTTTAGTTTTAGGGTTAGGGTTTTGGTTAGGGTTAGGCAGAGTTAGGGTTAGGGTTAGGGTTAGACTTTGGGTTAGGGTTATGGTTACAGTTAGCATTAGGGTTAGGGTTAGGGTTAGGGATAAATTGAGGGTTAGGTTTAGGGTTAGGGTTAAGGTTAGTATTAGGGAAAAGCCAGAGTTAGGGTTAGGTTAGGGTGAGGGTTAGGAGGAGGTTTAGGGTTAGGGTTAGGAGGAGGTTTAGGGTTAGGGTTAGGATTGGGGTTGGGGATAGGCCAGGGTTAGGGTTAGGGTTAGGATGACGGTTAGGTTTAAGGGTAAAATGAGGGTTAGATTTATTGTTAGTGTTAGGTTTAGGGAAAGGCCAGAGTTACGGTTAGGGTTAGGTTTAGTGTTAGGGTTAGTGTTGGGTTAGGATTTCGGTTAGGGTTAGGGTTAGATTAGGGTTAGGTTTAGGTTAGGGTTAGGGTTAGGGTTAGGTTTAGGGTTAGGATAAGGTCAGAGTTATGGTTAGGTTTAGGGTTAGGGTTAGTGTTTAGGGTTAGAGTTAGGGTTAGGGATAGACCAGTGTTAGGGTTAGGGTTAGGGTTAGTGTTAGGTTTAGGCCTAGGGTAAGTGTTAGGGTTAGTGTTTGGCTTAGGGTTAGTGATAGAGTTAGGTTTAGGTTTATGGTTAGGATGAGGGTTAGTTTAAGGTTAAAATGATGGTTAAGTTTAGGGTTAGGGTTAGGGTTAGAGTTTGGTTTAGGGTTAGGGTTTGGTTTAGGTTTAGGGTTAGGTTTAAGATGAGGGTTACAGTTAGGCTTACGTTTAGGTTTAGGGTTAGGCTTTGGCTTAGGGTTAGGTTTAGGTTTAGGGTTAAGTTTAGAATGAGGGTTAGGGTTAGGATTATGGTTAGGTGTAGGGTTCAGGGTTACGGTTAGGGTGAGCATTTTGCTGAGGGTTAGAGTTAGGGTTAGTGTTAGGTTTAGGGTTAGGCCAAAGTTAGTGTTAGGGTTAGGTTTAGCTTTTTGGTGAGGGTTAGAATTAGGTTTAGGTTTAGGAGTTAATGTTAGGATTAGGGTTCATGTCAGGCCACAGTTAAGGTTAGAATTAGGGTTAGGTTTAGGGTTAGGGTTAGGGTTAGTGTTTTGGTGAGGGTCAGGTGTAGAGTTAGGGTTTAGGTGAGCGTTTTGGTGAGGGTTACATTCAGGGTAAGTGTTAAGGTTAGGGTTAGGCCAAAAATAGGGTTAGGGTTTTTTTAGCTTTTTGTGATGGTTGGGGTTAGGTTTAGGGTTAGGGATAGGGTGAGGGTGAGGGTTAGGGAGAGGTTTAGGGATATGCCAGAGTTAGGGTTAGGGTGAGGGTTAGGGTTAGGTTTAGGGATAGGCAAGAGTTAGGGTTATAGTTAGGGTTAGGTTTAGGATTAGCTTTAGAATAAGCGTTAGGGTTAGGGATAGGTTTAGGGTTCAGGATAGGCCAGAGTTAGGGTTAGAGTCTTTGTTTTGGTTAGGGTTTCAATAGGGTTAGGGTTAGAGTTAGTGTTAGGTTTAGGTTTAGGTTTATGGTTAGGATGAGGGTTAGTTTTAGGGTTAAATTTAGGGTTAGGTTTAGGGTTAGGGTTAGAGTTAGGTTTAGGGTTAGGTTTAGGATGAGGGTTAGGGTTAGGCTTACGTTCAGGTTTAGGGTTAGTCTTTGGCTTAGGGTTAGGGTTAGGGTTAGGGTTATGTTTAGAATGAGGGTTAGGGTTAGGATTAGGGTTAGGTATAGGTTTCAGGACAGGCCAAAGTTAGGGTGACGGTCCGGGCTATGTTTAGGATTTCGCTAGGTTTAGGGTTAGTGTTAGGGTTAGGTTTAGCCTTTTGGTTTGGGTTAGGATTACAGTTAGGGTTAGGGTTAGCGTTTTAATGAGGGTTAGGGTTAGGGTAGGGTTAGGTTTTGGTTTAGGTTCAGTGTTTGGCTCAGGTTTAGGGTTAGCATTAGGATTAGGTTTAGGGTTAGGGTTGGGTTTAAGTTAGCTTTAGGGTTAGGGTTAGGATTCGGTTTAGGGTTAGTGTTAGGGTTAGGCTTAGGGTTCAGGATAGGCCAGAGTTAGGGTTGTGGTCCTGTTTATAGTTAGGATTGCACTAGGGTTAAGGGTAGGGTAAGTTTTAGGGTTAGTGTTTTGGGGAGGGTTAGGTTTAGGGTTAGTGTTTCAATAGGGTTAGATTAAGTGTTAGAGTTAGGTTTAGGGTTAGTGTTAGGGTACAGAAAAGACAGAGTTAGGGTTAGTGTCCAGGTTATGCTTAGGATTACGCTGTGGTTAGGATTAGGGTTAGGGTTAGGGTTAGTGTTTTGGTGAAGTTTAGGGTTAGAGTTAGGGTTAGGGTAAGTGTTTTGTTGAGGGTTAGGGTTAGGGTTAGGGTTAGCATTTTGGTTTGGGTTAGGGTTACAGTTAGGGTAGGGTAAGCGTTTTGGTGAGGTTAGGGTTAGGGTTAGGGTTAGGCCAAAGTTAGGGTTAGGGTTAGGTTTACCGTTTTGGTGACGGTTAGGTTTAGAGTTAAGTTTAGGGTTAGGTTTATGGTTTGGGTTACGGTTACAGTTAGAATAAGGGTTAGGGTTAGGATTCAGGATAGGCCAGAGTTAGGGTTAGGGTCTGGGTTATGGTTAGGATTATAGTAGGGTTACGGTTAGGGTGAGTTTTAGAGTTAGCTTTTGGTGAGTGTTATGTTTAGGGTTAGGGTTTCAATAGGGTTATGGTTAGGGTTACTGTTAGGGTTAGCGTGAGTTTTAGGTTTAGGGTTAGGTTTACGTTTAGGGATAGGATGAGGGTTAGGTTAGGGTGAAGGTAAGGGTTATTTTAGAGTTAGGGTTAGAATTAGGGTTAGGTTTAAGGTTAGGGTTAGTGTTAGGGAAAAGCCAGAGTTAGGGTTAGGGTTAGGGTTAGGGTGAGAGTTAGGGTTAGGGTTAGGGTTAGTGTTTTGGTTAGGATTATGGTTAGGATGAGGGTTAGGTTTAGGGTTAGGGATAGGCCAGAGTTTGGGTAAGGGTTATTGTGAGGTTTAGAATGATGGTTAGGTTTTACGGTTAGGGTTATGGTTAGGGTTATGATGATTGTTTGGTTTAGGGTTAAAATGAGGGTTAGGGTTAGGTTTAGAATGATTGTTAGGGTTAAGGTTAGTTTTAGCGTTTGGGGAAGGATTAGGTTTAGGGTCAGGTTTAGGTTTAGAGATAGCATGAGGTTTAGGATTACAGTTAGGGTTAGAATGAGGGTTAGGGTTAGGATGAGGATTAGAGTTAGGGTTAGGGTTAGGTTTAGTTTAGGGTTAGGATGAGGGTTAGGGTTAGGGGTTAGGGTTAGTGTTAGGGTGAGGGTTAGGATGAGGTTTAGGTTTAGGTTTAGGGTTAGGGTTATGATGAGTATTAGGGTTAGGGTTAGGTTTCGGTTTATGGTTAGTTTTAGGTTTAGTGTTAGGTTTAGGGTTAGAGTTACATTAGGGTTAGGGTTTAGGTTTAGGGTTAGGATGAGGTTTAGGGTTAGGTTTAAAATGAGGGTCAATGCTCACCAAAATGCTAACCCTAACCCTAAAACTAACCTAACCCTAACCCTAACCCTAACCCTAAACCTCATTCTAAACCTAACTCTAACCATAACCCTAACCCTCATTTTAACCCTAAACCTAACCCTCATTCTAACCCTAACCCTAATCCTAAACCTAACCCTCATTCTAACCCTAACCCTAACACTAACTCGAATCTGAACCCTAACCCTCATTTTAACACTAACCCTAAACCTCATCCTAACTCTAAACCTAACCTTGACCCTAACCTAACCCTAACTCTAACCCTAATCTTCACCAAAATGCTAACCTTAACCTTAACCCTAACCCTAACCCTAACCCTCATCCTAACCCTAACCCTAACACTAACCCTCATCCTAACCATAACCCTAAACCTAAACCTAACCCTAACCCTCATTTTAACCCTAAACCTAACCCTAACCCTAACCCTAACCGTCATTCTAATCCTAACCCAAAACCTAATACTAACCTTAACCCTAACTCTAACTTCACCCTAACCCTAACCCTAACCTAACCCTAACCTTAACCCTTATTTGAACCCTAAAAATAACCCTAAACCTAACCTAACCCTAATCATCATTCGGGTTAGGTTTGGGTTAGGGTTATTGTTAGGGTTAGGTTACGGTAGAGTTAGGTTTAGGTTTTGGGTTAGCGTTGGGGTTTGTGTTAGGGTTAACGTTTTGTTGAGGGTTATGGTTAGGATTAGAATGAGGGTTAGGTTTTGTGTTAGGGTTAGGGTTATGATTAGGGTTAGAGTTAGGGTTAGAGTTAGGATTATGGTAGAGTTAGCTTTAGAATGAGGGTTAGGTTTAGGTTAGGGTTAGGGATAAAATGAGGGTTAGGATGAGGCTTAGGGTTAGCCTTATGGTTAGGGTTAGCCTTAGGTTTAGGGTTAGAGTTAGGGTTAGGGTTAGAATGAGAGTTAGGTTTAGGGTTAGGGTTAGGATGAGGGTTAGGGTTAGTGTTAGGGTTAGTGTTTGGGTTAGGTTTAGGGTTAGGTTAACGTTATGGTTAGGTTTAAAATGAGGGTTAGTGTTACAGTTAGTGTTAGGTTTAGGGATAAGCCAGAGTAAGGGTTAGGGTTAGGGTTAGGCTTAGCTTTAGTGTTAGGGTTAAAACGAGGTTTAGGTTTAGGTTTAGGGTTATGGTTAGGGTTAGGGTTAGGATGACAGTTTGGGTTATGGTTATGGTTAGGATTAGTGTTTGGGTTAGGTTTAGAATGAGGGGTAGAGTTAGGATTAGGTTTAGGTTTAGGGTTATGGTTAGTGTGTGGGTTAGGTTTAGGGTTAGGATTAGGCCAGACTTAGGGTTAAGTTTAGAGTTAGAGTTATTGTTAGGTTTAGTGTTCAGGATAGGGTTAGGGTTAGGGTTAGGTTTAGAGTTAGGGTTAGTTTTAGAGTTAGGGATAGGCCAGGGTTAGTTTTAGGGTTAGGGTTAGGTTTAGGGTTTGTGGTTAGGTTTAGGGTACATGTCAGGCCAGATTTAAGGTTAGGGTTAGGTTTAGGGTTAGGGTTAGGGTTAGGGTTAGGGTTAGGTTTAGGGTTAGGGTTAAGGTTTGGTTTAGGGTTAGGCTAAGGTTTAGAATAAGGGTTATTGTTAAGGTTAGTGTTAGGTTTAGGTTTCAGGATAGGCCAGAGTTAGGGTTAGGATGCGGGTTTTGGTTAGGATTACATTAGGGTTACGGTTAGGGTTAGTTTTAGGGTTAGCTTTTGGTGATTGTTATGTTTAGGGAGGGTTTGGGTTATGATTTGAGTTAGTTTTAGAATGAGGGTCAGGGTTAGGGTTAGGGTTAGTGACAGGGTTAGTGTTAGGGTTAGGGTTAGATTGAGGGTTAGGTTTTAGGTTTAGGGTAAGTGTTAAGGTTATGTTAAGTGTTAGGGTTAGGGTCAGGATGAGGGTCAATGTTAGTGTTAGTGTTAGGTTTAGGTTTAGAGGTAGGGTTAGGGTTAGCTTTAGTTTTAGGGTTAGTGTTAGTTTTAGGTTTAGGGTTAGGTTTAGGGTAGGGTTAGGAATTATGGTTAGAGTTAGCTTTAGAATGAGAATTAGAGTTAGTGTTCGGATTGAGGTTAAAGTTAGTATGAAGCTTAGGGTTAGGGCTATGTTTAATTTTAGGGTTAGCCTTTTGGTGAGGGTTAGGTTTAGGTTTAGGGTTACAATAGGCTTAGGGTTAAGGTTAGTGTTAGGGTTAGGATGAGTTTTAGGCTTAGGGTTAGGTTTAGTTTTAGTGTTAGGTTTAGGGTTAGGGATAGGCCAGGGTTAGGGTTAGGGTTAGGATTAGGGTTAGGTTTAGGCCAGAGTTAGGGTTAGGTTTAGTGTTTGGGTTAGGGTTAGGTTTACGGTTATGGTTAGGCCAGCGTTAGGGTTAGCGTTAGGGTTAAGGTTGGGTTAGGGGTAGTGTTTGGGTTAGGGTTAGGGTTAGGATTAGGGTTTGGTTTAGGTTTAGGGTTAGCCTTCAAATGAGGGTTAGAAAGAGGGTTATGTTTAGGTTTACAGTTAGGATGAGGATTAGGTTTAGGGTTAGGGTTAGGATTAGGGTTAGGTTTAGGATGAGCGTTAGGGTTAGGTTTAGGGTTGCGGTTAGGATTAATGTTAGGTTTAGAATGAGGGTTATTTTAAGGGTTAGGTTTAGATTTAGGATTAGTGTTTGGGGTAGGGTTAGGGTTAGTTTTAGGGTTAGGGTTAAAATGAGGGTTAGGTTTAGGTTTAGCGTTAGCGTTAAGTTTAGGGGTAGGGATAGTGTTTTGTTTAGGATTAGGGTTAGGGTTAGGGTTAGTTTTAGGGATAGGTCAGGGTTAGAGTTAGCGTAAGGGTTAGGCCAGATTTAGAGTTAGGGTTAGGGTTAGGGTTAGGGTTAGGGTTAGGTTTAGGGTTAGGGTTAGGGTTAGGGTTAGGGTTAGGTTTAGAATAAGGGTTACTGTTAGGGTTAGGGTTCGGGTTCAGGATAGGCCAGAGTTAGGGTTAGGGTCTGGGTTTTGGTTAGGATTACACTAGGGTTATAGTTAGGGTTAGTTTTAGGGTTAGCGTTTTGGTGAGTGTTAGGATTAGGGTTAGGGTTTCAATAGGGTTAGGGTTAGGGTTACTGTTAGGGTTAGGATGAGGTTTAGTTTTAGGGTTAGGTTTACGTTTAGGGATAAGATGAGGGTTATGGTTAAGGTTAGGGTTAAGGTAAGGGTTAGGTTAGGGTTAGGGTCAGGGTTAGGGTTAGTCCATTGTTAGGCTTAGGGTAAGGGTTAGGTTAATGTTAGGTATAGGGTTAGGGTTAGGGTTAGAGTTTTGGTGAGGTTTAGAATTAAGGTTATGGTTACGTTTGGGTCAGGGTTAGGGTTAGGGTTAGGGTTAGGTTTAGGTTTCAGGATAGTCCAGAGTTAGGGTCTGGTCTGGGTTTTCGTTAGGATTACCCTAGGGTTACAGTGAGGGTTAGTTTTAGGGTTATTGTTTTGGTGAGTGTTATATTTAGGGTTAGGGTTTCAATAGGGTTCGGGTTAGGGTTACTCTTAGGGTTAGGATCAGGTTTAGGTTTAGGGTTAGGTTTACGTTTAGGTATATTATTAGGTTTAGGGTTAGGGTTAAGGTAAGGGTTAGGTTAGGGTTAGCTTTCGTTTTAGGGTTGAGATAAGGGTTAGGTTAGGTTTAGGGTTAGGGTTAGAATTAGGGTTAGGTTAGGGTTAGTTTTAGGGTTAGCGTTAGTTTTAGGTTTAGGGTTAGAATTAGGGTTAGGGTTAGTGTTTGAGTTAGGATTATGGTTAGGGTGAGGGTTAGGGTTAGGGTTAGGGATAGGCCAGAGTTAGGGTTAGGGTTATTGTCAGGTTTAGAATGAGGGTTAGGGTTATTGTTAGGGTTATGATAATTGTTTGGTTTAGCGTTAAAATGAGGGTTAGGTTTAGGTTTAGAATGAGTGTTATGGTTAAGGTTAGTTTTAGCTTTTGGAGGATGTTTAGGTTTAGGTTCAGGTTTAGGTTTAGAGATAGGATGAGGTTTAGGGTTATGGTTAGGGTTAGAATGAGGGTTAGGGTTAGGATGAGGGTTAGGGTTAGGGTTAGGGTTAGGGTTAGGGTTAGGCTTCAGGATAGGCCAGAGTTAGGATTAGGTTCCGGATTATGCTTAGTATTACAATAGGGATAGGGTTAGAATTAGTTTTAGGGTTAGGGTTAGGTTGACCGTTAGTGTTAGCATTAGGGTTAGGGTTCGGATTAGGCCAGAGTTTGGGTTAGGGTTAGGGTTAGCTTTAGTTTAGGTTTAGGATGAGGTTATGGGTTGGGGTTACGATGAGGATTAGGGTTAGGGTTAGGTTTAGGTTTATGGTTAGGGAAGGTTTAAGGTTAGGGTTAGGGATATGCCACAGTTAGGGTTAGGGTTAGGATTAGGGTTAGCTTTAGAATGAGGGTTAGGGTTAGGGTTAGGTTTATTGTTCAGGAAAGGCCAGAGTTAGGGTTAGAGTCCGGAGTTTGGTTAGGGTTAGGGTTAGTGTTAGGGTTAGGATCAGCTTTAGGTTTAGCGTTAGGGTTAGGGTTAGGGTTAGAATGAGGGTTAGGATTAGGGTTAAGTTTAGGGTTCAGGATAGGCCAGAGTTAGCGGTAGGTTCCTGGTTATGTTTAGGATTACACTAGGGTTAGGGTTAAGTTATGTTTTAAGGTTATCGTTTTAGTATGGGTTAGGTTTAGTGTTAGGGCTTCAATAGGGTTAGGGTTAGGGTTAGAGTTAGGGTTAGGGTTAGGATGAGGTTTAGGGTTAGGGTTAGTGTTAGTATGAGGGTTAGGGGTCAGGCAAGAGTTAGGGTTAGGTTCAGGGTTATGGTTAGAATTACGCTAGGGTTAGTGTTAGGGTTAGGGTTAGGGTTTGGGTCAGGGTTTTGGTGAGGGTGAGTGTTAGAGTTAGGGTTAGGGTTAGGATTATGTTTAGGGTTAGGGTTAGGATGAGGGTTAGGTTTATGGTTAGGGTTAGGGTTAAAATGAGGGTTTGAGTTAGGGTTAGATTTAGGGTTAGGATGAGGGTTACGGTTAGGGTAAGTGTTAGGATGAGGCTTAGGGTTAGTGTTAGGGTTATGGTTATGGTCAGGTTTAGGTTTATGGTTAGGGTTAGTGTTAGGGTTTGGGTTAGAGTTAGGCAGAGTTAGGGTTAGCGTTAGGGTTAGGGTTAGGGTTTGGGTTAGGGATAGTGTTATGGTTAGGGTTAGGATGAGGTTTAGGGTTAGGGTTAGATTTAGGTTTAGGGTTAGGAGGAGGATTAGGGTTAGATTTAGTTTTAGGGTTAGGTTAGGGATAGTGTTAGTGTAAGGCCAGCGTTTGGGTTAGGATTAGGGGTAGAGTTAGGAATTAGATTAGGTTTAGGGTTAGGGTTAGAATGAGGGTTAAGGTTAGGGTTAGGTTTAGGGTTAGGATGAAGTTTACAGTTAGGGTTAGAGTTAGGTTAGGGTTAGGATTACGGTTAAGTTTAGGGTTAGGGTCATGGTTAGTTTTAGGGTTTAGGTTAGAGTTAGGGTTAGGGTTAGAATAAGGGTTACGGTTAGGTTTAGGTTTAGGGTTAGTGTTAGGTAAGGGTGAAAGTTAGGGTTACGTTTAAGGTTAGGTTTAGGGCAGAGTTAGGGTTAGAGTTAGGCTTATGGTTATGGTTAGGGTTAGGGTTTGGTTCAGGATTAGTGTTAGGGTTAGGGTTAGGGTTAGGATTAGGTTTAGTTTTAGGGTTAGGTTAGGTTTAGGGTTATGATTAGGGTTAGTGTTAGGATTAGGGTTAGGTGTAGGATGAGGTTTAGGGTTAATATTAGGGTTAGTGTTAGGTTTAGGTTTAGGGTTAGGGTTAGGTTTAGTGTTCAGGATAAGCCAGATTTATGGTTAGCTTCCTGTTTATGGGTAAGATTACACTAGGGTTAAGGTTAGGGTAAGTTTTAGGGTTAGTGTTTTGGTGAGGGTTAGGTTTATGGTTAGTGTTTCAATACGGTTAGGGTTAGGGTTAGGCCAGTTTTATGTTTAGGGTTAGGGTTAGGGTTAGGTTTAGGTTTAGGTTTAGGTTTAGCTTAAGTTTAGTGTTTGGATTAGGGTTAGGTTTAGGCTAGAGATAGAGTTAGAGTTAGAGTTAGGGTTAGAGTTAGGTTTACATTTAGGGTTAGGGTTAGGGTTAAGATGAAGGTTAGGATTAGGGATAAATTGAGGTTTTGGTTTAGGGTCAGGATTAGGGTTAGTGTTAGTGTTATGTTTCAGGATAGGCCAGAGTTAGGGTGAGAGTCCGGGTTATGGTTAGGATTACCCTAGGTTTAGGGTTAGGTTTAGGGTTAGGGGTAAGGTTAGGGTTAGGGATAGGCCAGGGTTTGGGTTAGGGTTAGGTTTAGGGTTAGGGTTATGAATAAGGTTAGGGTTAGGCCAGAGTTAGGGTTAGGGTTAGGGTTAGGGTTAGAGTTAGAGTTAGAGTTTGTGTTAGGGTTAGCTTAAGGGTTAGGGTTAGAGTTAAGTTTAGGATGAGGGTTAGGGTTAGAGTTAAAATGAGGGTTATGTTTAGGGTTAGGGTTGGGGTTAATCTTTGTCTTAGGGTTAGCGTTAAGGTTAGGGTTAGGGTTAAATTTAGGGTTAGGTTTAGAGTTAAGTTTAGAATGAGGGTTAGGTTTAGGGTTAGTGTTCAGGATAGGCTAGAGATTGAGCGAGGGACCGGGTCATGGTAAAGATTATGCTAGGGTTAGGGTTAGGGTTAGGGTTAGGGTTAGGGTTAGGGTTAGGGTTAGGGTTAGGGAAAGGCCATGGTTTGAGTTAGGGTTAGGGTTAGGATGAGGGTTAGGGTTAGGATTAAAATGAGGGTTAGGGTTAGGGTTAGAGTTAGGGATAGGCCAGTTTTAGGGTTAGGGTTAGGTTTACGTTTATGTTTAGCTTTAGGTTTAGTGTTTAGATTAGGGTTAGGTTTAGGCCAGAAATAGAGTTAGAGTTAGGGTTAGGTTTAGAGTTAAGTTTAGAATGAGGGTTAGGGTTAGGGTTAGTGTTCTGGATAGGCTAGAGATTGAGCGAGGGAGCGGGTCATGGTAAAGATTATGTTAGGGTTAGGGTTAGAGTTAGGGTTAGGGTTAGGGTTAGGGTTAGGGTTAGGGAAAGGCCATGGTTTGAGTTAGGGATAGGGTTAGGATGAGGGTTAGGGTTAGGGTTAGGATTAAAATGAGGGTTAGGGTTAGGGTTAGAGTTAGGGATTGGCCATTTTTAGGGTTAGGTTTAGGTTTAGGTTTACGTTTAGCTTTAGGTTTAGTGTTTAGATTAGGGTTAGCTTTAGGCCAGAGATAGAGTTAGAGTTAGGGTTAGGGTTAGAGTTAGGTTTACTTTTAGGGTTAGAATTAGGGTTAGGGTTAGGGTTATGTTTAGACTGATGGTTTCCCTATTGAAACACTAACCCTAAACCTAACCTTCACGAAACTCTACCCCTAAAACTTACCCTAAACTTAACCCCAGTGTAATCCTAACCATAAACTGGACCCTAACCCTAACTCTGTCCTATCCTGAACCCTAACCATAACCCTAACCGTAAACCTAAACCTAATGCTAACCCTAACCCTAACTCTAACCCTAACCCTCATCCTAAACCTAACCCTAACCATAATCCTAACCCTAACCCTAACCCTAACCCTAACTCTAACCCTAACCCTCATCTTAAACGAAAACCTAACCCTAAACCTCATTCTAAATCTAACCCTAACACTCATTTTATCCCTAACGCTAACCTTCATCCTTACCTTAATCCTAAAGCTAACACTCATTTTATCCTGAACCCTAACCCTAACCCTAACACTCATTTTATCCCTAACTATAACCCTCATCCTTACCTTATCCCTAAAAATATCTCTCATTTTATCCCTAACCTTAACCCTAACTCTAACCCTAACCCTAACTCTATCCTAACCCTAACCCTCATCCAAACACTAAACCTAACACTAACCCTAACCCTAAACTAACCCTAATCCTATCCCTAAACCTAAACCTCATCCTAAACCTAACCCTAACACTAAGCCGAACCCGAACCCGAATCTGAACCCTAACCCTCATTTTAACCCTAACCCTAAACCACATCCTAACCTAAACCTAACCCTAATTCTAACCTAAGCCTTACCCTAACCCTAACTCTAACCCTAACCCTCACCAAAACGCTAACCCTAACCCTAAACCTAACCCTCATCAAAATGATAATCCTAAAACTTACCATAACCTTAACCCTAGTGTAATCCTACCCATAAACAGGACCTTAACCTTAATTCTGGCCTATCCTGAACACTAACACTAACCCTAACCCTACACCTACCCTGACCAAACCCTAACCCTAAACCTAAAACTAACCCTTATTTTAATGCTAACCTTAACCCTAAACATCAACCTAACCCTAACCCTAACCCTAATCCTAACCCTAGCCCTCATCCTAACCCTAACCCTAATCCTAACCCTAACCCTAATCCTAACCCTAACCTTAAAACTAAACCTAAACCTAACCCTAATTTTCACCCAAACACTTACCCTCATCCTAACCTTAACCCTACCCCTAACCCTAATTCTAAACCTAACTATAACGCTAACCCTAACTCTGGCCTATCCTTAACCCTAATCCTAACCCTAACCCTAACTCTAAACCTAAAACAAATCCTAACACTAACCCTAACCAGTACCATAACCCTAACCTAAAGCTAACCCTAACCCTGACTATAAACCTAACACTAACCCTAACCCTAACTCTGGCCTAAACCTAAACCTGACCCTAACTGTAAACCTATCCCTAACCCTAACCCTAACCCTAATCCTAAACCAAACCCTATCCACAACCCTAATCCCTAACCCTAACCCTAACACTCATCCTAATCCTAACCATAAACCTAACCCTGATCCTAACCTAACCCTTACCCTAACCTTCATGCTAATACTAAACCTAACCCTAAACCTAACCCTCTTTTTAACCCTAACCCTCATACAAACCCTAACCCTAACCCAAACCCAAACCCTATCCCTAAAACTAACCCTCATTTTAACCCTAAACAACCATAACCCTCAACCTAACCCTAACCCTCATTTTATCCCTAACCCTAACCCTCACCATAACCCTAACCGTAATGTTAACCCTAAACCAAATCCTAACCCTAACACTAACCCTGACTCTGGCCTAACCCTAACCCTCATCCAAATGCTAAACCTAACCTTAACCATAACCATAACCATAAACCGAACGCTAAACCTAACCTAACCCTAAAGCTAAACTTATCAATAATGATAACCCTAACCCTACCCTAACCATAACTCTAATGCTAACACTAACTCTAGCCTAACATTAACTCAAACACTAACCCTAAACCTAACCTAACCCTAAACCTGACACTAACCATAAACCTGATCCTAACCTAACCCTAACCCTCATCCTAACCCTAAACATAACCCTAACCATAACCCTCATTTTAACCCTAACCCTAACCCTAACCTGAACCCAAACACTAACCCTAATCGTAACCCTAACCCTCATTTCATCCCTAACTGTAACCCTCACCCTATCCATAACCCTAAACCTAAACCTCATTTTATCCCTAACGCTAACCCTCACCCTCATCCTAACCTAAACTTAACCATAATCCTAACCCAAAACGTAACCCTAACCCTAACCATAATGCTGACCCTAATCCTAATCTAACCCTAACCCTCATCCTAACCCTAACCCTAACCCTCAGTCTAACCCTAAACCGAACCTTAACCCGAACCCATACCCTAACCCTCACAACCATTTTAACCATAACCCTAACCCTAACCCTCATCCTAACCCAAACCATAATGCTAACCCTAACCCTCACTCTAACCCTAACCCTCATCCTAAAACTAAACCTAACCCTCATTCTCACACTAACCCTAACTCTAACGCTAACCCTAACCCGAACCTGAAACCTAACCTGCATTTTAACCTTTACCCTAAACTTCATTCTAACCATAACCTTAACCCTAATCCTAACCCTAACCTAACACTAACCTAAACCTAACTAAAATCCTAACCCTCACAAAAAAGCTAACCCTAACCCTAACGATAACCCAAAATCTAGGGTAATCCTAACCATGACCCGGAACATAACACTAACTCTGGCATATCCTGAACCCTAACCCTAAACCTAACCATAACCATAACCCTAACCCTAACCATAACCCTAAAACTAACTCTAACCCTAAACCTAACCCTATTTAATAACTAAATCTAAACCTAAATTCATCAAAACGCTAAACCTAAAATTTACCCTAACCTTAACACTAGTGTAATCCTAACCATAAACTGTACCCTAAGCCTAACTCTGGCCTATCCTGAACCGTAAACCTAACCCTAACCCTAACCCTAACTCTGGCCTAACCCTAACCCTAAAACTAACCCTAACACTAAACCTAACCTAACCCTAACCGTAACCTTAACCCTAACCATAAACTAACCCTAACCCTAACCCTAACTTTAACACTAACCCTAACCCTTATCCTAATCCTAAGCCTAACACTAACCCTCATCTTAACACTACCCTGACCATAATCCTAACCCAAACCCTAAATCTAATTCTAACCCTAACACTAAAACTAACCATAAACCTAACCCTAACCCAAACCCTAACCCTAACCCTAAACCTAACCCTAAAACTAGCCCTAATCCTAACCCTAACCCTTACAGTAAAACTAACCCTAAACCCCATTCTAACCCTAACCCTCATTCTAAACCTAACCCTCATTCTAACCCTAACCCTAACCCTAAACCTAAACCTAACCCTCATTTTAACCATAAAACTAACCCTCATCCTAACCCTACACCTAACCCTCAAACTAAGCCTAACTCTTCTGCTAACCCTAACTCTGGCCTATAGCTAACCCTAACCTTAACCCTAACCCCAACCCTATCCCTAACCCTATCCCCAACACTAACACTAACCCTAACCCTAACCCTAACCCTCATCCTAACTCTAACCCTAATGCTAACCTATCCCTAACCCTAACCCTAACTCTAACCCTAACACTCCCAAAACGTTAACCCTAACCCTAACTCTCATTATAAGCTAAACCCTAAACTTGACCCTAGCCTATCCCGAATCCAAACCCTAACCCCCATTTTAACCCTAACTCTAAACCTCGTCCTAACCCTAAACCTAACCCTAACATTACCCTAACCCTAACCCTAACTCTAACCCTAACCCTAATTCTAACCATAACCCTGAACTTAACCCTAACTCTGGCCTATCCTTAACCCTAAACTTAACCCTAACCCTAACAGTAACCATAGCCAGAACCCAAACCCTAACTCTAACCCTAACCCTAACCCTGAACCTAACCCTCATCAAAACGCTAACGCTAAAACTTACCCTAATCTTAACCCTAGTGTAATCCTACCCATGAATAGGAACCTAACCCTATCTCTGGACTATCCTGAACACTAAACCTAACCCTTACCCTAAACCTAAACCTAACCCTAACCCTAAAACTAACCCTCATTTTAATCCTAACCCTAAAACTAACCCTCATTTTAACCCTAACCCTAACACCAACCCTAACCCTAACCCTCATCCTAACACTAACCCTAACTCTAACTCTAACCTTAACCCTAAACCTATTGAAACACTAACCCTAAACCTAACCCTCACCTAAACGCTAACCCTAAAACTTCCCTATCCTCAACCCTAGTGTAATCCAGGCCATGAACACGACCGTAACCCTAACTCTGGCCTATTCTGAACATTAAACCTAACTCTAAACCTAAACCTAACACTAATCCTAAACCTAATCCTAAAACTAACCCTCATTTTAACCCTAACCCTAACCCTAAACCTCATCCTAACCCTAACCCTAACTCTAACCCTAACCCTCACCAAAATGCAAAAACTTACCCTAACGCTAACCCTAAAACTAACCTTAGTGTAATTCTAACCATAACCTAACTCTGGCCTATCCGAAAACCTAACCCTAACCAAAACCCTAAACGTATTGAAACACTAACACTAAACCTAACCCTCACAAAAACGCTAATCCTAAAACTTACCCTAACCTTAACCCTAGTGTAATTCTACCCATAAACAGGACCCTAACCCTAACTCTGGCCTATCCAGAACACTCAACCTAAACCTAACCCTAAACGTAGCACTAAAACTAGCCCTAAAACTAACACTCATTTTAAACCTAACCCTAACCCTAACCCTGGCCTATTCCTAACCCTAACCCTAACCCTAACCCTAAACCTCATTCTAACCCTAACCCTAATCCTAACACTAACCCTAACCCTAACCCTAAACCTCATTCTAACCCTAACCCTAATCCTAACACTAACCCTAAACCTAACCCTAACTCTAGCCTAACCCTAACCCTAACCCTAACCTAACCCTAACCTAAACCTAACCCTAATCCTAACCATAACCCTAACCCTAACCCCAAACCTAACCCTAGCCCTAACCCTAACCATGACCCTGGATTATTCCTAATCCTAACTCTAAACCAATAATTAACCCTAATCCTAACACTCATCCAAATGATAAACCTAACCCTAACCATAACCATAACCCTTACCTAACCCTAACCCTAACCATAAACCTAAACCTAACCCTAAACATAACCCTAACACTAACCCTAACCCTCATTCAAAACCTAACCCTAACTCTAACCCTAACCTTACCCTTATTCTAATACTAAACGTCATTCTAACCCTAACCCAAATCCAAACACTAACCCTAAACCTAACTCTAACTCTAACACTAACCTTACCCTTACTCTAACCTCATTTTAACCCTAATCCTAATGCTAACACTAACCCTAAACCTAACCCTAACTCTGTCCTAACCCTAACCTAACCTTAACCTAACCCTAACCCTAATCCTAACCCTTACCTTAACCCTAACCCCAAACCTAACCCTAACCCTAACCCTAACCCTAACCCTGCCCTAGACCTAGCCCTAACCCTAACCCTAGCCCTAGCCCTAGCCTTAGCCTTAGCCCTTACAATAACCCTAACCCTAACCCTAACCCTAAGCCAAACCCTAACCCTAACCCTAATCCTAAACCTGGCCCTAGCTCTAGTCCTAACCCTAGCCCTATTCATAACACTAGCTCTAACCCTAACCCTACCCTAGCCCTAGCCCTAACCCTAAACCTAACCCTAACCCGAGCCCTAACAGAAACCCTAGCACTAAAACTAACCCTAGCCCTAACCCTAACCTTAACCCTAAACCTAGCACTAAACCTAACCCTAGACCTAGCCCTTAACCTAACTCTAACCCAAACCCTAGGCCTACCCCTATTCATAGACCTAGCTCTAACCCTAACCCTACCCCAGACCTAGCCCTAGACCTAACCCTAACCCTAACCATAGCCCTAGCCCTAGCCATAAACCTAACACTACCCCTAACCCTAACCCAAACCCTAACCCTAAACCTAATCCTAAACCTAGCCATAACTCTAACCCTATCCCTAACCTCAACCCTAGCCCTAACCCTAACCCTAGCCCTAACCCTAACCCTAACCCCTAGCACTAGCCCTAGCCCTAGCACTAACCATAACCCTAACCCGAACCCTAGCCCTAACCATAACCCTAACCCGAAACCTAACCTTAGCCCCATCCCTAGCCATAAAACTAACCCTAACCCTAACTGTAGCCCTAACCCTAGCCCTAAACATAACCCTACCATTAACCCTACCCCTACCCCTAACCCTAACCCTAGGGCTACCACTACGCCTAATGC
Source organism: Rhombomys opimus (assembly GCA_010120015.1). Classification (NCBI taxonomy): domain Eukaryota; kingdom Metazoa; phylum Chordata; class Mammalia; order Rodentia; family Muridae; genus Rhombomys; species Rhombomys opimus. The sequence goes on from REGO01000564.1 coordinate 914,802, forward strand.
TAACCCTAACCCTAGCCCTAACACTAACCCTAGCCCTAACCCTAACCCTAGACCTAGCCTTAAACCTAACCCTATCCCTAGCCTTAACCCTAACCCTAACTTTGGCCTGAGCCCTTGCCCTAGCCCTATTCAAAGCCCTAGCTCTAACCCTAACCCTAATCTTGCCCTACCTATAACCCTAGCCCTAACCCTAACCCTAACCCTAATCCTAACAATAATCCTAACCCTAGCCCATATCCTAACCCTAACCCTAACCCAGCCCTAACCCTAGCAATAGCCCCATTCATAGTCGTAGCTCTAACCCTATCCCTACCCTAGACCTAGCCCTTACCGTAACCTAACCCTAGCCCTAACAGTAACCCTAACCATAGCACTAAACCTAACCATATACCTAGCCCTACCCCTAACCCTAACCATAGCCCTAAACCTAACCCTAGCCATAGCCCTAGCTCTAACCCAAAACCTAGCCCTAATCTTGCCCAACCCATAATCCTAGCACTAACCGTAACCCTGATCTAACACTAACCTTAACCCTAGCTTTTACCCTAACCCTAACCCTAACCCTAACCCTAAACATAGCCATAGCACTAGCCCTAGCCTTAGACACATATGTGTCAATCAATCAACAGGAACACTGAAAAGTGATATCTTGCACTGTGCAGCACAGAAACAAGTTTCCAATAAAAGAACAAAAAATGCAAAGCACTACGTTGTAAACTAAATCACATGTGTGTCCCTCGCTCAATTAGGAATACAGGAAAACTGAAAAGTGATATCTCGCACTGTACAGCAAAGAAACAAAAAAACAGAAAGAAACAAAAGAACAGAAACTAATACACATACACAAACTGAATAGTGATGTATAACACTCTACAGCACAGAAACAAGTTTCCAACAAAAGAACAGAAACAGAAATCTAATTGTGCGGGCGACACGTATGTGATTTAGTTTACAACGTAGCGCTTTGCTTTTCTGTTCTTCTGTTGGAAACGTGTTTCTGAGCTGTACAGTGCAAGATATCACTTTTCAGTTTTCCTGAATTCCTCATTGAGCGAGCGACACACATGTTAGTTAGTTGACAACATTGCACTTTGTGTTTCTGTTCTTTTGTTGGAAACTTGTTTCTGTGCTCTACAGGGTGAGATATCACTTTTCAGGTTTCCTGTAAGCTAATTGTGCGGACGACACATATGTGTTTCAGTTTACAACGCTGTGCATTGCATTTCTGTTCTTTTGTTCGAAACTTGTTTCTGTGTTGTACAGTGCGAGATATCACTATTCAGTTTTTTGGTATTCATAATTGAGTGAGTGACACACATGTGAATTAGTTTACAAAGTTGTGCTTTGCATTTCTGTTCTTTTGTTGCAAACTTGTGTCTGTGCTGTAGAATGCGATATATCACTTTTCAGTTTTCCTGTAAATGTAAATGTGCGGGCGACACATATGTGTTTTAGTTTACAACTTTGTGCTTTGTGTTTCTGTTCTTTTGTTAGAAACTGGTTTCTGTGCTGTAGAATGCAATATATCACTTTTCAGTTTTCCTGTATTCATAATTGAGTGAGCGATACACATCTGAATTAGTTTAAGATGTTGTGCTTTGCGTTTCTATTCTTTCCTTGGAAACTTGTGTCTGTTCTGCAGAGTGCGATATATCATTTTTCAGTTTTCCTGCAAATGTACTTGTGCAGGCGACACATATGTGTTTTAGTTTACAACGTTGTGCTTTGCGTTTCTGTTCGTTTGTTAGAAACTAGTTTCTGTGCTGTAGAGTGTGATATATTACTTTTCAGTTTGCCTGTATTGCTAATTGAGCGAGCGACACATATATGATTTAGTTTACAACGTTGTGCTTTGCATTTCTGTTCTTTTGTTGGAAACTTGTTTCTTTGCTATATAGTGCGATATATCACTTTTCAGTTTTCCTGTATTCATAATTGAGTGAGTGACACACATGTGATTTAGTTTACAACGAAGTCCTTTGCGTTTCTGTTCTTTCCTTTGAAACTTGTTTCTGTGCTGTACAGTGCGAGATATCATTTTCAGTTTTCCTGTAAATGTAATTATGTAGGCGACACATATGTGATTTAGTTTACAAAGTTGTGCTTTGCCTTTCTGTTGTTTCTTTGAAAACTTGTTTCTGTGCTGTAGAGTACTATATATTACTTTTCAGTTTTCCTGTATTCTTAATTGAGCGAGCGACACATATGTGATTTAGTTGACAAAATTGTGCTTGGCGTTTCTGTTCTTTCCTTGGAAACTTGTGTCTGTGCTGTAGAGTGTGATATATCACTTTTCAGTTTTCCTGTATTTCTAATTGAATGATCGACACACATGTGATTTAGTTTACAACGTAGTGCTTTGCGTTTCTGTTCTTTCCTTGGAAACCTGTTTCTGTGCTGTACAGTGCAAGATACCACTTTTCAGTGTTCCTTTATTCCTAATTGAATGAGGGACACACATGTGATTTAGTTTACAATATTGTGCCTTCTTTTTCTGTTCTTTCCTTGGAAACTTGTTTCTGTGTTGTAGAGTGTGATATATTACTTTTCAGTTTTCCTGTATTCCTAATTGAGCGAGCGACACATATATGATTTAGTTTACAAAGTTGTGCTTTGCATTTCTGTTCTTTCCTAGGAAACTTGTTTCTGTGCTGTAGAGTGAAATATATTACTATTCAGTTTTCCTGTATTACTAATTGAGCGAGAGACACATATGTGATTTAGTTTACAAACTTGTGCTTGGAGTTTCTGTTCTTTCCTTGGGAACTTGTTTCTGTGCTATACAGTGCGAGATATTACTTTTCAGTTTGACTGTATTCCTTGTTGAGCAAGCGACACATATGTGATTTAGTTTACCCTAAACCTAAACCTAAGCCAAAACCTAACCTTAAACCTAAAACTAAGCCTAAACCTCATTCTAACCATAACCCTCATTCTAAACCTAACTCTAAACCTAAACCTAACCCTCATTTTAACATAACCCTTACCCTCATCCAAACCCTAATCCTAAACCTAACCCTCATTCTAAACCTAACTCTAACGCTAACCCTAACCCTGACCTATCCTTCACCCTAACCCTAACCCCAAACTTAACCCTAACTCTCACCCTAACACTAACCATAAACCTAACCCAAAACCTAACCCTCATTTTAACCCTAAACGTAAACCTCATCCTAACACTAACCTTAACCCTAACCCTGGCCTATCCCTAAACTTAAACCTAACCCCAACCCTAACCCTAAACCTACCCCTCATTTTATCCCTAACCCTCACCCTAAACCTAACCGTAACCATAACCCTAACCCAAACTCTAACCCTAACTTTAACCCTAACTCTGGTTAACCCTAACCAAAACTCTAACCCTAACCCTAACTGTAACCCTAAATCTGGCCTAACACTAACCATAACCCTAACCATAACACTAACTCTAAACCTCATCCTAACCCTAACCCTAACCCTAATTTTAATCCTAACCCTAAACCTAACTCTAACCCTATTACTCATTTTAACCATAACCCTAACGGTAACACTAACTCTCATCCTAACAGTAACCCTAACCAAAATCCTAACCCTAAGAATCATTTTAACCATAACCCTAACCCTAACCTTCATCCTAACCCTAACCCTAACCATAATCCTAACTCTAACCCTAACCCTAACCCTAACCCTCATTCTAACCCTAACCCTAAAACTAACTCTAACCTGAACTAGAACCAGAACAATCATTTTAATTCTAACCCTAAATCTCATCCTAACCCTAAACCTATACCTAACCCTAACCCTAACCCTAATTCTAATGCTAAACCTAACCAAAACGCTAACCCTAACCCTAACCCTAACACTAATCCTAGCATAATTCTAACCATAACCCGGACCCTAACCCTAACGCTGGCCTATCATGAACCCTAAACCTAACCCTAACCCTAACTCTAACCCTAGGCCTAACCCTAACTCTAACTTTAACCCTAACCCTATTAAAAATTTAACCCTAAACCTAACCCTCACCAAAACACTAACCTTAAAACTTACCATAACCTTATCCCAAGTGTAATCCTTCCTATAAACATGACCCTAACTCTAACTCTGGCCTATAGTGAACACTAAACCTAACCCTAACCATAAACCTAACCCTAACCCTAACCCTAAAATTAACCCTCATTTTAATCCTAACCCTAACCCTAAAGCTAACCCTCATCCTGACCCTAAACCTAATCCAACCCTTACACTAACCATAACCCTAACCCTATAGCTAACCCTAACCCTAAACCTAACCCTTACCAAAACGCTAATGCTAACCCTAACTGTAACCCTAACACTCAACAAAACGCTAACCCTAACCCTAAATGTAACGCTAACCTTCACCAAAATGCTAACCCTAACCCTAACACTAAACCTAACCTGAAACCTAACACTAACCCTAGGCCTAACCTTAACCCTAACCCTAAAGCTCACTCTAACCTTAACTGGAATCCTAACCCTAACCCTAACACTAACCTTAATCCTCATCCTAACCCTAAAATTAAACCTAACCCTAACACTAAACCTCATCCTAACTCTAACCCTAAACCTAACCCTATAGAATCCCTAACCCTAAACCTAAACCTCACAAAAACGCTACTCTAATATTACCCTAACCCTAACCGTAGTGTAATCCTAACCATAACGAGGACCCAACCCATAACTCTGGCCTATCCTGAACACTAAACTTATCTTAACCCTTATTCTAAACCTAAACCTAACCCTAACCCTAATACTCATTTTAACTATAACCCTAACCCTCATCCTAACCTTACCCTAACCCTAGCTCTATCCCTAACCCTAACCCTAACCCTAACTCTGCCCTAACCTTGACCCTAACTCTGGCATAAACCTAACCCTAACCTTAACCCTAACCCTAACGCTAACCCTAGCGTAATCCTAACCATTACCAGGACCTCACCCTAACTCTCGACTATCCTGAACCCTAAACCTAATGCTAACCCTCATTGTAAACCTAACCCTAACCCTAAACCTAAATCAAACACTAACCCTAAACCTAACCCTAACCCTAACCCAAACCCTAACCCTAAAACTAACCCTAATTCTGACCTAAGTCTAATCATACCCCTAAACCTAACCCTAACCCAAAGTCTGGCTTATCCCTAAACCTAACCCTACCTCTAACCCTCATTTTAACCCTAATCCTAAACCAAACCCTAACACTAACTCAAATATTAACCCTAACCCTAACCTAAACTTACACTCATCCTAACCCTAACCCTAACCCTAACCCTCATTCTAAACCTTACCTTAACCCTAACCCTAACCCTCATTTTAACCCTAACAATAACCCAAATATTAACCCTAACATTAAACCTAACCAGACCCTAACCCTCATCCTCACCCTAATCCTAAACTTCATTCTAAACCTAACCTTAAACCTAACCCAAACCCTAACCTTAACACTAACTCTGGCCTATTCCTAAACCTAACCCTAAATTAACCCTAACCCTAACTCTCTTTTTAACCCTAACCGTAAACCTAACCCTAACCATCATCCCAAACTTAAGCCTAACCCGAAAAAAACTCTTGCCTAACCCTAAAACTAACCCTAACTCTAACCCTAACCCTAGCCCTAACTCTGTCCTAACACTAACCCTAACCCTAATCTGAAACCTAAACCTAACCCTGGCCTATCCCTAGCCCTAAAACTAACCCTAACCGTTAACCTAACTCTAACCCTAAAACTCATCCTAACCCTAACACTAACCTTAACCCTAACCCTATTGAAACCCTACCCCTAAACCTAACCCTCACCAAAATGCTAACACTAAAACTAACCCTAACCCTACACCTAGTGTAATCCTAACCATAACCAGGACCCTAACCCTAACTCTGGCCTATACTGAACCCTAAACCTAAACCTAACCCTAACCCTAAACCTCATCCTAACCCTAAACCTAATCCTAACCCTAAACTTAAACCTAACACTGGCCTTATAATAACCCAAATCCTAACCCTAACCCTAAACCTAACCCTCATTTTAACACTCACCCTAATCCTCATCCTAACCCTAACCCTACCCATAACCCTGGCCAATCCCTAACCCTAACCCTAAACCTAACCCTAACCCTGGCCAATCCCTAACCCTAACCCTAACCCTAACCCTAACCCTCACAGAAAGCTAACACTAACATTAAATGTAAACCTAACCTTCACCAAAACGCTAACCATAACCCTAACCCTAACCCTAACTCTGGCCTTACTATAAACATAACCCTAACCATAACCCAACCCTGGACTATCCCTACATCTTACTCTAACCCTAACCTTAAACTTAACCTTAACCCGAACCAAAACGCTAAACCTAACCCTTACGCTAACCCTAACCCTAACCTAAACCTAAACCTAACCCTGAACCCTAAACCTAACCCTAACTCTCATTCTAAACTTAACCCTAACCCTAAACCTAAACCTAAACCTAACCCTAACCCTAAAATTAACCCCAACACTAACCCTAACCCTAACCCTAAGCCAAACACTAAACCTAAACCTAAACCTAACACAACTCTAACCCTAACCCTAACCCTAACGCTAACCCTAAGCAAAAGACTAACCCTAAAAATAAACCTAACCCTAACCCTCATCCTAACACGAACCCTACTCCTAACCCTAACGCTATCCCTAACCCTACCTCTGGCCTTACCCTAACCATAACCCTAACCCTAGGCCTAACCCTAACCCTAAACCTGGCCTATCCCTAACCCTAAACCTAAACCTAACCCTCATTTTAACCCTAAGGCACACCCTTTTCCTAATCTTAACCCTAACCCAAAACCTAACCCTAAAAATAAATTTAAACCTAAACCTTATCATAACCCTAACACTAACCCTAACCCTAACCCAAACTCTGGCCTAACCCTAATATAATGCTTAGCATAATCCTAAATCTAAGCCTAACCCTAACCCTAACCATAATTCTGGCCTATCCCTAAACCTAACACTAACCCTAACCTTAACCCTAACCCTCATCCTAAACCTAACCCTAACCGAAAACCTAACCCTAACACTGGCCTATCCTTAACCTTAACCCTAACCCTAAACCTAACCCTCACCATAATGCTAACCCTAACCCTAAGTGTAAACCTAAACTTCACCAAAACCCTAACCCTAACCCTAGCGTAATCCTAACCATAACCCAGACCCTCACCCTAACTCTGTCCTATCCTGAAACCTAAACCTAACCCTAACCCTAACCCTAAGCCTAGGACTAACCCTAAACCTAAACCTATCCCTAACAGTAACCCTCATCCTAAACATAACTGTAACCCTAACCCTAACCCTAACCCTCATTCTAAACATAACCCTAAACCTAAACCTAACAGTAACCATAACCTTAACCCTAGGCCTAACACTAACCCTCATTTTAACAATAACTCTAACCATAACCCCAAATCTAACCCTAACCCTAACTAACCCTAATCATAAAAATAAGCCTAACCCTCATTCTAAACCTAATCCTCATCCTAACCCTAACCATAACCCTAATGCTCATCCTAAACCTACACCTAAGCCTTAACCTAACCTTCATTTTAACCCTAACCCTAATCCTAACCCTAAACCTAATTCTCATCCTAACCCTAACTCTAACTATAATCCTAACCATAACTGTAACCCTAAGTCTAAACCCAACCATAATCATAAAACTAACCATAGCCCTAACACTAAACCTAACCCGAACCAAAATCCTAACCCTCATTTTAACCTTTACCCTAAACCTCATCCTAACCCTAACCCTATCCTAACTCTAACCCTAACCCTAACTCAAACCCTAACCCTCACCGAAACACTAACCCTAACCTTAACGCTAAACCTACCCTAGCATAATCCTAACCAAAACCAGGACCCTAACACTAAATCTGGCCTAACCTGAAACCTAAACATAACCCTAACCCTAACCATAACCCTGACCCTGACCCTGACCCTGACCCTAACCCTAACTCTGGCCTAACCCTAACCCTCACCCTAACAATCACCCTAACTCTAACCCTAAGCTAACCCTAACCTTAATGCTAACCCTAAACCTAAACGTAACCTAACCCTAAACATAACCCTAACTGTAAACCTCATCCTAAACCTAACCCTAACAATAACAGTAAACTTAATCCTAACCCTAACACTAACATTAACACTAACACTAACACTCATCCTAACCCTAACCCTGACCCTCACCCTAAACCTAAACCTAACCCTAAACTTAACCCTCATTTTAACACTAACCCTAACCCTAACCCTCATCCTAACCCTAACCCTAACCTAACCCTAACTCTAACCCTAATCATAACCCTAAACCTCATCCTAACCCTAACCCTAACACTAACCCTAACACTACACCTTACCCTAACCATAACCATAACACAAACCCTAACCCAAACCCTAACCCTAACCTTAACACTAACTCTGCCTAAGAGTAACCCAAACCCTAACCATAACCCTAACCCTAACCATAACTCTGGCCTAACACTAACCCTAACCCAAAACCCTAAACCTCAACTAACTATAACCCTAACCCTAACCATAATCATAACCCTAACCAGAACCAGAATCCTAACACTAAACCAAACCCTTATCATAAACCTAACCCTAATCCTCATCCAAACACTAAACCTAACGTTAACCCTAAAATTCATTTTAAACCTAACCCTAACCCTAACCCTAACCCTAACCCTAACCCTAAACCTCATCCTAACCCTAACCATAATCCTAACTCTAACCCTAACCCTAACTCTAACCCTAACCCTAACCCTAACATTCATTCTAAACCTAACCCTAAAGCTAACCCTAAACCCTAATCCTAATGCTAACCCGAACCAGAACCCGAACCCTAATCCTCATTTTAACCCTAACCCTAAACCTCATCCTAACCCTAAACCTAACCCGAACCCTAACCCTCATTTTAACCCTAACCCTAAACCTCATCCTAACCCTAACCTAACCCCAACCCTAACCCTAGCTCTAACCCTAACCCTAACTCTAACCCTTACCATAACCCTATTGAAACACTAACCCTAAACCTAACCCTCACCAAAATGCTAACCCTAAAACTTAACCTAACCTTAACCCTAGGGTAATCCTACCCATAAACAGTACCCTAAACCTAACTCTGGCTTATCCCTAACCCTAACACTAACCCCAACCCTAACCCTAACCTTAACACTATCCTTAACCCTAACACTAAACCTAACCCTGACCCAAACACTAACCCTAACAGTAACCCTAACACTAACCCTCACCCTAACCCTAACCTTAAGGCTAACCCTAACACTAACCCTCATCCTAACCCTACCCATAACTCTAACCTGAAACTGAACCCAAACGCAAACTGTAACCCTCATTTTAACCATCATCCTAAACCTCATCCTAACCCTAAACCTAACCCTAACATAATCCTAACCCTAACCTTAACTCTAACCTTAACCCTCACCAAAACGCTAACCCTAACATTTACCCTAAACCAAACACTAACCCCAGCATAATTCTAACCATAAACTGGATCGTAAATAAAACTCTGGCCTACCCTGAACCCTAACCCTAATCCTAACCCTAACCCTAACCCTAACACTATTGAAACACTAACCCTAAACCTAACCATCACCAAAAAGCTAACCCTAAAACTTACCCTCATTTTAACCATAACCCTAACCCTAACCCTAACCCTAACCCTAACCCCTAACAGTTATCCTAACCCTAAACCTATCCCTAATCCTAACCCTAACCCTAAACATAACCCTAAACCTAACCTAACCCTAACCAAACCTTAACCCTAAACCTATTGAAATAATAACCCTAAACCTAACCCTCAACAAAATGCTAACCCTAAAACTTACCCTCATTTTAACCCTAACCCTAATCCTAACCCTACCCCTAACCCTCATCCTAACCCTAACCTAACCCTAACCTTAACTCTAACCCTAACCCTCATACTAAAACTAACCCTAATCCTAACACTAACCCTAACCATAAACTTAACCCTAACCTAACCCTAACCCTAACCTTAACACTCATTCTAACCGTAACCCTCATTCTAAACCTAACCCTCATTCTAAACCTAAACCTAAACCTAAACCTAAACCTAACCCTCATTTTAACCCTAACCCTAACCCTCATCCTAACCCTAACAATACTGCTAACCCTGATTCTAAACATAACTCTAACATTAAACCTAACTCTGGCCTATCCTGAACCCTAACCCTAACCCTAGCCCTAACCCTAGCCCTAACCCTAACCCTAACTCTAACCCTAATTCTAACCCTATTTAAACACTAAACATAAACCTAACCCTCAACAAAATGCTAACCTAAAACTTACACTAACCTTAACCCTAGTGTAATCCTACCCATAAACAGGACCCTAACCATAACTCTGGCCTATCCTGAACAATAAACCTTACTCTAACCCTAAACTTAACCCTAACCCTAAACCTAAAACTAACCCTCATTTTAACCCTAACCCTAACCCTAAATCTCATCCTAACCCTAAACCTAAACCTAATCCTAACCCTAACCCTAACCCTAACTCGAACCCTAAACCTCAACCTAGCCCTAACACTAACCCTGATCCTAATCCTAACCCTAAAACTAACCCTCAATCTAACCCTAACCCTAACTATAATCGTAACCCTAAAACTAAACCTAACTCTAACCCTAAACCTCATCCTAACCCTAAGTATAATCCTAACCCTAACCCTAACATTAACTCTAACCCAAACCCTAACCCTAACCCTAAACCTAACAATCATTCTAACCCAAAAACTAACACTAACCCTCGTCCTAACCCTAACCCTAACCCTAATCCTAACCCTAAACCTAACTCTAACACTAACCCTCATTCTAACCCTAAACCTAATCCTAACCCTAACCCTAATCATGAAGCTAACCCTAACCTAACCCTAACCCTAACCCTAAACCTAACCCTCTATCTAACCCTAAACCTAACCCTAACTGTAACCGTCATTTTAACCCTAAACCTAAACCTCATCCTAACCCTAACCCTAACCTGAACCCTAACCCTGGCTTATCCCTAACCGAAACCCTAACCCTAACTCTAACCCTAACCCTAACCATAACCCTCATCCAAACGCTAAACCTAAACCTAACCCTAACGCTGACCCAAACCCTAACCCTAAACCTAACCTTCTAACCCTAACTCTGGCCTAACCAAAACATGACCCTAACCCTAACCATAAACCTAACCCTACCCTAACCCTAACCTAAGCTAACCTTAACCCTAACCCTAACCATCATTTTAACCCTAACCCTAACCGTAACACTAACCCTAACCCAACCCCGAACCTTAACCCTAACCCTAACACTAACTCTGGCCTAACCCTAAACCAAAGCATAACCGTAACTCTAACCCTAACCCTAACTCTGTCCTAACCCTAACCCAAACCCTAAACCTATCCCTAAACCTAATCTCAGCCTAACCCTAAACCTAAACCAGCCCAAACCCTAACCCTAAAGCTAACAATAACCCTAACCGTTAACCTTAACCCTAACCCTCACCCTAACACTAACACTAACCCTCATCCTAACCCTACCCCTAACCCTCATCCTAAACCTAACCCTATCACTAACCCTCATTTTAACCCTAACCCTAAACGTAACCTTAAACCAAACCCTAAACCTCATCCTAACCCTAACCCTAACTATAATCGTAACCCTAACCCTGAACCTAACTCTAACCCTAACCCTCATCCTAACCCTGCCTATAATCCTAACCCAGACCCTAACCCTAACAATCATTCTAACCCTAACCCTAACCATAACCATAACCCTAACCCTAACCCGAACTCTGGCCTAAACCTAACCGTAACCCTAACCCTAACCCTAACTTAACCCTAACCTTAACGCTAACCCTAGCCTAACCCTAACCCTAACCCGAACCCTAACTGTAATCCTCATCTGAACACTAACCCTAACCATACCCTTAAGCCTCATTATAAACCTAACTCTAATGCTAACCCTAACTTTGACCTATCCCTAACCCTAAGCCAAATCATAACCCTAACCCTAAAACTAACTCTGGCCTAACGCTAACCCTAACCCTAACCCTAACCCTAAACCTAAACCTAAACCTAAACCTAACCCTAACCCTAAAACTAAACCTCATTTTTACCCTAAGCCTAATGCTAACCCTAACCCTAATGCTAACCCTAACCCTCATCCTAACCCTAACCCTAATTCTAACCCTAACTCTAACGCTAAACCTTATCCTAACCCTAAACCTAATCCTAACTCAAACGCTAATCATAACTCTAACCCTAACCTAACCCTAACCCTAACCCTAACCCTAACACTAACACTAACACTAACAATAACCCTAACCTTAACATTAACACTAACCCACAACCAAACCCTAACCCTAACCCTAACCTAACCCTAAACCTAACCCTAACCCTCATTCTAACCTTAATCCTAAGCTTAAACCCTAACGTAACCTTAACCCTAACAATCATCTGAACCCTAACCCTAACCCTCATTCTAACCCTAACCCTAAACTTAACCCTCATTTTAACGCTAACCCTAAACATTATCCTAACCCTAAGCCTAACCCTAACCCTAACCTAACCCTAACCCTCATCCGAACCTTAACCCTAACACTAACCTTAACCCTCTATCTAACCCTAACACTAACCCTAAACGTAACCCTCATTTTAACCCTAAACCTAAACCTCATCCTAACCCTAACCCTAACTGAAACCCTAACCCTGGCTTATCCCTAACACAAACCCTAAACCTAACCCTAACCCTAACCCTCATCCTAACCCTAACCATTAATATAATCCTAAACCTAACCTTAACTATAACCCTAACCCTAACCTTAAAACTGACCCTAACCCTAACCCTCATTCTAACCGTAACCCTAAATCTAATCCTAACTTTAACCCTAAGCCTCACCTGAAACCTAACTCTCATTTTAACCCTTATCCTAAACCTCATTCTAACGCTAACCCTAACAGTAATCTAATGCTAACCCTAACACTCATTCGAACACTATCCCTAACACTAACATTAACCCTAACCCTAAACCTCATCCAAATGCTAAACCGAAACCTAAAACTAACCCTAACCCTAACACTAACGCTAACCCTAATCCTAACGCTAACCCTAACTCTGGCCGAAACCTAAGCCTGACCCTAACCCTAACCCTTACCCTAACCTAACCCTAACATTAACGCTAACCCTAACCCTAACCCTAACTGTAAACCTCATCCTATCTCTAACCCTAACCCTAACCTTAACCCTCATTATAAAGCTAACTCTAACACTAACCGTAAACCAAACCATAACCGAAACCCTACCACTAACTCTGGCCTAAAGCTAAACCTAACACTAACCCTACCCCTAAACCTAAACCTAACCTAAACCTAACTCTAACCCTAACTGTAAACTTAACTGTAAATCTAACTCTAACCCTAACAATAACAGTAACCCTAACCTTAACCCTACCCCTAACCTTCATCCTACCCCTAACTAAAATCGTAACCCTAACCCTAAACCAAACTCTAAACCTAACCCTCATCCTAACCCTAACTATACTCCTAACGCTAACCCTAACCCTAAAACTAACCCAAACCCTAACCCTAACCCTAAACCTAACATTCATTCTAACCCTAACCCTAACCCTAACGATTGCTTATCAATAAATTTAACCCTAACCCTGACCCTGACCCTAACCCTAACCCTAACCCTAACTCTGGCCTTACCCTAACCTTGACCCTAACCCTAACCCTAACCCTAACTTAACCCTAACCTTAACGCTAACCCTAACCCTAACCTAACCCTAACCCTAAACCAAACTCTAACCCTAACCCTAACTGTAAACCTCATCCTAACCCAAACATTAACCCTAACTTTAACCCTCATTATAAACCTAACTCTAACTTTAACCCTTACGCTGACCCTGACCCTAACCCTAACCCTAACAATAACACTAACTCTGGCCTAACGCTAAACCTAACCCTAACCCTAAACCTAACCTAACCTTAACCCAAACCCTAACACTATCCCTCATCCTAACCCTAACCCTAAACCTAAACTTAACCCTAACCCTAACCCTAAAACTAAACCTCATTTTAACCCTAACCCTAACCCTAACCCTAACCCTAACCCTAACCCTAACCCTAATGCTAACCCTTATTATAACGCAAACCCTAATCCTAACCCTAACACTAATCATAACCCTAACCCTAACCTAACCCTAACCCTAACCCTAATCAGAACCCTAACCCTAAACCTAACACTAACACTAACACTGACCAAAAACCTAACCCTAACCCTAACCATAACCATAACCGTAATGCTAACTCTGGTCTAACCCTAACCCTAACCCTAACCCTAACCCTAACTTTAACACTAACCTAACCCTAACCCTAACCCTAACCCTTAACCTAACCCTAAATCTCATTCTAACCTTAATCCTAACCCTAACCCTAACCCTCATCTGAACCCTAACCCTAACACTAACCCTAACCCTCATTCTAACCTTAACCCTAACCTTAACCCTCATTTTAACGCTAACCCTAAACCTTATCCTAACCCTAAGCCTAACCCTAACCCTAACCTAACCCTATCCCTAACCCTCATCCGAACCCTAACCCTAACACTATCCTTAACCCTCTATCTAACCCTAACACTAACCGTAACCCTCATTTGAACCCTAAACCTAAACCTCATCCTAACCCTAACCCTAACCTAAACCCTAACCCTGGGTTATCCCTAACCCAAACCCTAACCCTAAACCTAACCCTAACCCTCATCCTAACCCTAACCATAAATATAATCCTAACCCTAACCCTAACTGTAACCCTAACCCTAACCCTAAAACTACCCTAACCCTAACCCTCATTCCAACCCTAACCCTAAATCTAATCCTAACTTTAACAATAACCCTCACCTGAAATCTAACGCTCATTTTAACCCTTATCCTAAACCTCATCCTACCCCTAACCCTAACAGTAATCTAATCCTAACCCTAACACTCATTCGAAACCTATCCCTAACACTAACGATAACCCTAACCCTAACCGTTACCCTAACGTGTGCTTATCCCTCACCTTAACCCTAACACTGACCCTAAACCTAACCATAACCCTAAACCTCATCCAAACGCTAACCCGAAACATAAACCTAACCCTAAC
The DNA here is from genome assembly GCA_010120015.1 of Rhombomys opimus. Lineage (NCBI taxonomy): Eukaryota > Metazoa > Chordata > Mammalia > Rodentia > Muridae > Rhombomys > Rhombomys opimus. The sequence continues at coordinate 929,983 of REGO01000564.1, forward strand.
ACTAAGGCTAACCTTAATCCTAACGCTAACCCTAACTCTGGCCGAAACCTAAGCCTGACCCTAACCCTAACCATTACCCTAACCTAACCCTAACATTAACGCTAACGCTAACCCTAACCCTAAATGTAAACCTCATCCTATCCCTAACCCTAACCATAACCTTAACCCTCATTATAAAGCTAACTCTAACACTAACCCTAACTCTGGCCTATCCCTAACCCTAACCCAAACCATAACCGAAACCCTAACAGTAACTCTGGCCTAACGCTAAACCTAACCCTAACCCTACCCCTAAACCTAAACATAACCTAACCCTAACTCTAACCCTAACCGTAAACTTAACCGTAAACCTAACCCTAACCCTAACACTAACAGTAACCCTAAACTTAACCCTACCCCTAACCTTCATCCTACCCCTAACTATAATTGTAACCCTAACCCTAAACCAAACTCTAACCCTAACCCTCATCCTAACCATAACTATAATCCTAACGCTAACCCTAACTCTAACCCTAACCCTAAAACTAAACCAAACCGTAACCCTAACCCTAACCTTTACCCTAACGTTTGCTTATCTCTAACTTTAACTCTAATCCTGACCCTGACCCTAACCCTAACCCTAACCCAAACTCTGGCCTAATGCTAACCCTAACCCTAACCCTAAACCTAAACCTAACCTAACCTTAACCCTAACCCTAACACTAACACTAACCCTAACCCTAACCCTAACCCTAAACCTAACCCTATCCCTAACCCTAAAACTAAACCTCATTTTAACCCTAACCCTAAACCTAACCCTAACTCTAATGCTAACCCTTATCATAACCCTAACCCTAAAACTAACCCTAGCACTAATCATAACCCTAAACCTAACCTAACCCTAACACTAACACTAACCCTAACCCTAATCAGAACCCTAACCCTAACCCTAACCCTAACACTAACATTAACACTAACACTGACCGAAAACCTAACCCTAACCCTAACCATAACCGTAATCCTAATGCTAACTCTGGTCTAACCCTACCCTAACCGTAACCCTAACTTTAACACTAACCTAACCCTAACCCTAACCCTAAACCTAACCCTAAATCTCATTCTAACCTTAATCCTAACCCTCATTCTAACCCTAACCCTAACCTTAACCCTCATTTTAACGCTAACCCTAAACCTTATCCTAACACTAAGCCTAAGCCTAACCCTAACCTAACCCTAACCCTAACTCTAACTCTCATCTGAACCTTAACCCTAACACTAACTTTAACCCTCTATCTAACCCTAACCCTAATGCTAATCGTAACCCTCATTTTAACCCTTAACCTAAACCTCATCTCAAACCTATCACTAACCCGAACCCTAACCCTGGCTTATCCATAACCCTAAACCTAATCCTAACCCTAACCCTAAGCCTGACCCTAACCCTACCCTAAACCTAACCTTCTAACCCTAACTCTGGCCAAACCAAAACATGTACCTAACCCTAACCCTAACACAAACCCTAACCTAAAGCTAACCCTAATCCTAACCCTAAGCTTAACCTTAACCCGAACCCTCATTTTAACCCTAACCATAACCGTAACCCTAACTCTGTCCTAAACCTAACACAAACCCTAACACTAACCCTAAACCTAACCTCACCCTAACCCTAACACTAAGCCTAAACCTAAATCTAACCCTAACCTTAACCCTAAACCTAACCCTAAACCTCATCCTAACCCTAAACCTAACTATGATCCTAACCATAAACAGAACCCTAACTCTAACCATAACCCTAACCTTAAAGCTAACTCTAACCCTAACCCTCATTCTAACCCTAACCTTACACTAACCCTAACCCTAAACCTAGCCCTGACCCTCATTTTAACCGTAAACCTAACCCTAACCAAAACCCGAAGCTTAACCATAACCATAACCCTAACCCTAATTCTGGCCTAACCCTAAACCAAAGTCTAACCCTAACCCTAAACTTAACTCTGGCCTAACCCTAACCCAAACCCTAACCCTAAATCTAACCTTACCCTAACCCTAATCCTAATCCTTATCCTAACCCTAAACATAACCCTCATCCTAAACCTAAACCTAACCCTCATACTAAACTTAAAAATAACCCTAAACCTAACCCTCATTTTAACCCTAAACCTAACCCTCATCCTAACCCTAACACTAACCCTCACCCTAACCCTAACTACAATCCTAACCCTAACCCTAACAGTAAATCTAACCCTAACCCTAATCCTAAAAATAACCCTAACCCTAACCCTCATTCTAACCCTAACTCTAACCTTAACCCTTACCTAACCCTAACCTTAACGCTAACCCTAACCTAAACCTAACACTAACTGTAAATCTCATCTTAAACCTAACCCTAACCCGAACCTTAACCCTCATTATAAATCTAACACTAACGCTAACCCTAACTCTGGCCTATTCCTGACCCTAACCCAAACCAAAACCCAAATCCTAACACTAACTGTGCCCTAATGCTAAACCGAACCTTAACCTTAACCCTAACCCTAAACATAATCTAACCCTAACCCTAACACTAAACCTAACACTAACACTAACCCTCTTCCTAAACCTAACCCTAAAACTAACCCTCATTTTAACCCTAACAATAACCTTAACCCTACCCATAACGCTCATCCTAAACCTAACCCTAACTATAATCGTAACCCTAACCCTAAACCTAATTCTAACCCTAACCCTCATCCTAACCCTAAGTATAATCCTAACCCTAACACTAACTCTAACTCTAACCCTAAAACTAACCCTAACCCTAAACCTCATTCTAACCCTAACCCACATTCTAACCCTAACCCTAACCTTAACCCTCACTTTAACACTAACCCTAAACATTATCCTAACCCTAAGCCTAACGCTAACCCTAACCCTCATCCAAACCCTAACCCTAACACTAACCTTAACCCTCTGTTTAACCCTAACACTAACCCTAACCGTAACCGTCATTTTAACCCTAAACCTAAACCTCATCTTAACGCTAACCCTAACCTGAACCCTAACCCTGGCTTATCCCTAACCCAAACCCTAACCCTAACCCTAAACCTAACCGTAACCCTAACCCTAATCCAAACACTAAACCTAAACATTACCCTAACCCTGAAACTGACCCTAACCCTAACCCTAAACCTAACCTTCTAACCCTAACTCTGGCCTAACCAAAACATGACCCTAACCCTAACCTTAACCCTACCCCGAACCCTAACCCTAACCTAAAGCTAACCCTAACCCAAACCCTAACATTAAACCTAACCCTAACACTCATTTTAACCCTAAACCTAACCGTAACCCTAACTGTAACCCAACCCCAATCCTTAAACCTAACCCTAACCCTAACCCTAACTCTGGCCTAACCCTAACCCTTACCCTAATTAACCCTAACCTTAACTCTAAAGCTAACCCTAACCTAACCCTAACCCTAACTCTAAACCTCATCCTAACCCTAACCCTAACCCTAACCTTAATCCTCATTATAAACCTAACTCTAACGCAAACCCTAACTCAGGCCTATCCCTAACCCTAACACAAATCATAACCCTAAAACTATCACTAACTCTGGCCAAACGCTAACGGTAACCCTAACCCTAAACCTAAACCTAACCTAACCCTAACCCTAACACTAACCCTCATCCTAACCCTAAACTTAACCCTAAACCTAAAACTAACCCTAACCCTAAAACTAAACCTCATTTTAACCCTAACTCTAACCCAAACGCTAACAATAACCCTCATCCTATCCCTAAAACTAACCATAATACTAAACCTAACCCTAACTCTAATGTTAAACCTTATCCTCACCCTAATCCTAATCCTAACCCTAGACCTAATCATACCCTAACCCTAAGCTAATCCTAACCCTAACCCTAACCCTAACCCTAACCCTAACACTAACCCTAACCCTAACATTAACACTAACCCTGACCCAAACCCTAACCCAAACCCTAACCCTAACCCTAACCATAACCATAACCCTAACCCTAACTCTGGCCTAACCCTAACCCTAACCTGACCCTAACCCTAACCCTAAACCTAACCCTAACCCTCATTCTAACCTTAATCCGAACCTTAAAACCTAACCTAACCCTAACCCTAATCCTCATCTGAAACCTAACCCTAAAACTAACCCTAAACCACATTCTAACCCTAACCCTAATCTTAACCCTCATTTTAATGCTAACCGTAAACATTATCCTAACCCTAACGTAACCCTAACCCTAACCCTCATCTGAACCCTAACCCTAACACTAAACTTAACCCTCTATTTAACCCTAACACTAACCCTAACGGTAACCCTCATTTTAACCCTAAACCTAAAACTCATCCTAACGCTAACCCTAATCTGAACCCTAACCCTGGCTTATCCCTAACCCAAACCCTAACCCTGACCCTAACCCTAACCCTAAACCTAACCTTCTAACCCTAACTCTGGCCTAACCAAAACATGACCCTAACCTTAACCCTAACCCTAACCCTAACCCTAACCCTAACCCTAACCCTAACCTAAAGCTAACCCTAACCCTAACCTAAAGCTAACCCTAACCCAAACCCTAACATTAAACCTGACCCTAACCCTCATTTTAACCCTAAATCTAACCGTAACCCTAACCATAACACAACCCCAAACCTTAACCCTAACGCTAAGTCTGTCCTAACCCTAAACCAAAGCCTAAATCTAACACTAACCATAACACTAACTCTGTCCTAACCCTAACCCAAACCCTAACCCTAACACTAAACCTAAACCTCACCCTAACCTTAACCCTAACCTTACCCTAAATGTAAACCTAACCCTCATCCTAACCCTAACCCTAATCCTCATCCTAACCCTAAAGCTAACTATAATCCTAACCCTAAACCTAAACCTAACTCTAACCCTAACCCTAACCCTAACCCTACCCCTAAAACTAACCCTAACCCTAACCCTCATTCTAACCCTATCCCTACCCTATCCCTAACCCTAACCCTAACCCTAATTCTGGCATAACCCTAAACCAAAGCCTAACCCTAGCCCTAAACCTAACTCTGGCCTAACCCTAAACCTCATCGTAAACCTACACCTAACCCTAATTCTAACCCTCATTTTAATCCTAAACCTAACCCTAACCCTAACCCTAACCCTCATCCTAACCCTAACCCTAACTACAATCCTAACCCTAACCCTAACTCTAACCCTAACCATAACCCTAAAACTAACCATAACCCTAACCCTCATTCTAACCCTAACCCTAAATCTAACCCTAACTTTAAACCTAACCCTAATCCTAAAATGAAACCTAAACCGCATTTTAACCCATATCCTAAGCCTCATCCTAACCCTAACCCTAACCCTTATTTTAACCCTAACCCTAACCATGACCCTTATTCTAAACCTGAGCCTAACCCTAACCCTAAACTTAACCCTAATCCTAACCCTAACTCTGGCCAGACATGAACCCTAAAAATAACCCTAATCACAAACCCTAAGCCGAACCCTAACCCTAACTATAACTCTGGCCTATTTGTAAATCAAACCCTAACTCTAAGCCTAACCCTCACCAAAATGGAAAACCTAAAACAAACCCTAACTTTGGCCTAACCTTAAACCTAACCATAACGCTATCCCTAACCCTGGTCTATACCTAACTCTAACCCTAATCCTAATCCTAACCCTAACCCTAACCCTAAACACTAAACCTAACACTAACCCTAAACCTAATCCTAGACCTAAACCTCGTCCTAAACCTAAACCTAAAACTAACCCTAATCCTGAACCCTAACCCTAACACTAACTCTAACCTAACCCTCATCCTAACCCTAAACCTAACCCTAATGCTAAACTTAACCCTAACCCTAAACCTAATCCTGACCCTAACCCTAACTTTACGCCAAACCCTCATACTAACCCTAACAATAATCCTAACCCTAACCCTAAGCCTAACCCTAACCCTAACTCTGGCCTTACCTCACCCTGAAACTAACCCTAACCCTAACCCTAACCCTAACCTAAACCTAACCCTTACCCTAATCCTGACCAAAAAACCTAACCCTAACTCTAACCCTAACACTAAACCTAAAACTAACCCTAACCCTAACATGAAGCAAAAGACTAACCCGAAACCTAAACCTAACACTAAACCTAACCCTCATCCTAAAACTAACCCTGACCCTAACCTTAACCCTAAACCTAACCCTCATTTTAACCCTAAACCTAACTATCATGTTAACGCTAACTCTAAACTTAACCCTAACCCTAAACCTAGCGAAATCCTAAACATAACCCGGACTGTCACCCTAACTCTGGCCAATTGTGAACCCTAAACCCAACCCTAATAATAACATGAACCCTCATTCAAAACATAACCCTAACACTAACTCTAACCCTTATCCAAAGTCTAATCCTAAATCTTAACCTAAACCTAACCCTAACCCTAAACCTAACTCTAATACTAACCCTCATTCTAAACTTAACTCAAACACTAACCCTAACACTAACCCTAAAATTAATCCTAACCCTAACCCTAACCCTAATCCTAAACCAAACACTAACACTAAACCTAAAATTAACCTTAACTCTAACCTAACCCTAACCCTAAGCCTAGGCTTAATCCTAACCCTAATCCTAACACAACCCCTGGCCTATCCCTAAACATAACCCCAATCCTAAACCGTAACCCTAAATCTAGCCCTAACCCTAACCCTAAACCTAAACCTCATCCTAAACCTAACCCTAACTCTAACCATAACCCTAACTCTAAACCTAACCCTAACTCTAAACCTAACCCTTATCCAATCCCTAACCCTAATCCTAACCCTAACCCTAACCCTAATCCTAACCCTAATCCTAACCATAAGCCTAATCCTAAAACCTAACCCTAAACCTAACCCTAACCATAACCCTAACCCTAACCCTAACCTTAAACCTCATCCTAATCCTAACCCTAACCCTAACCCTAACCCTAACTCGAAACCTAAACCTCATCCAATCCCTAACCCTAATCCTAACCCTAACCTAACCCTAACCCGAACTCTGGCCTTCCCCTAACCCTAAACCTAACATTAACCCTAACCATAACCCTACCTAACCTTAACCCTAACACTAAACCTAACACTAAAACTAACACTAACCATAACCCATATTCTAAAACTAACCCTAACCATAACCCTAACTCTGGCCTTACCGTAAACCTAAACCTAACTCCAACCCTAACCCTAAACCCTAACCATAACCCTAACTCTAACCCTATCCCTAACCCTAATCCTAACTCTGGCCTAACCCTAACCATCACCCTAACTCTAACCCCAACACTAACCCTATCCCTCATTCTATCCCTAACCCTAAGCCTAACCCTCATAGTATCCCTAAACCTAAACCTAACACTAAACCTAAAACAGATCCTAACCCTAACCCTAACCCTAACCTAACCCTATTGAAACCCTCAACAAAACCCAGACCCTAACCCTACCTCTGTCCTATTCTGAACCCTAAACCTAACCCTAGCCCTAACTCTTATTCTAAACCTAAACCTAAGCCTAACCCTAAAACTAACCCTAACCCTTACTCTGGCCTATCCCTAAACCTAACCCTAACCCTAACCCTTATTCTAAACCTAACCCTACCCTAACCCTAACGCTAACCTTAACCCTAACTCTGGCCTGACATGAACCCTAACCATAACCCTAATCCCTAACTGTGAGCCTAACCCTAACCCTAACCCTAACCCTAAAGCTAACACTAAACCTAACCCTAACCCTAAGCGAAAACCCTAACCCTAACTCTAACCCTAACACTAAAATTAAAACTAACCCTAACCCTAACATAAAGCAAAAGACTAACCCAAAACCTAAACCTAACACTAAACCTAACCCTCATCCTAAAACTAACCCTGACCCTAACCCTAACCATAAACCTAACCCCATTTTAACCATAAACCTAACTCTCATCTTAACCCTAACCCTAAACCTAACCCTAACGTTAACCCTAAACCCAGTGAAATCCTAAACATAACCCGGACTGTCACCCTAACTCTGGCCAATTGTGAACCCTAAACCTAACCCTAACAATAACGCGAACCCTCATTCTAAACACAACCCTAACACTAACACTAACCATAAGCCAAAGTCTAATCCTAAATCTTAACCTAACCCTAACCCTAACCCTAAGTCTAACTCTAATACTAACCCTCATTCTAAACTTAAACCAAACACTAACCCTAACACTAACCTTAAAACTAATCCTAACCCTAACCCTAACCCTAATCCTAAACCAAACACTAACACTAAACCTAAAACTAATTCTAACCCTAACCTAACCCTAACCCTAACTCTAGGCTTAATCCTAACCATAATCCTAACACAACCCCTGGCCTATCCCTAACCATAACTGTAATCCTAAAGCCTAAACCTAAACCTAACCCTAACCCTAACCCTAACCCTAAACCTCATTCTAAACCTAACATTAACTCTAACCATAACCCTAACTCTAAACCTAACACTAACTCTAACCCTAACAATAACTCTAAACCTAACCCTTATCCAATCCCTAACCCTAATCCTAACCCTAACCCTAACCCTCACCCTAACCCTAACCCTAACTCTAAACCTAAACCTTATCCAATCCCTAACCCTAATCCTAACCCTAACCTAACCCTAACCCGAACTCTGGCCTTACCCTAACCCTAAACCTAACATTAACCCTAACCCTAACCCTACCTAACCCTAACCCTAACACTAACCCTAACACTAAAACTAACACTAACCATAACCCTTATTCTAAAACTAACCCTAACCATAACCCTAACTCTGGCCTTACCATAAACCTAAACCTAACTCTAACCCTAACCCTAAACCCTAACCATAACCCTAACTCTAACCTTATCCCTAACCCTAATCCTAACTCTGGCCTAACCCTAACCCTCACCCTAACTCTAACCCCAACACTAACCCTAACCCTAACTCTGGCCTAACCCTAACCTTAATCCTAACACTAACCCTAACCCTAACCCTATCCCTCATTCTAACCCTAACCCTAAGCCTAACCCTAAACCTAAACCTCATCCTAACCTTAACACTAACCCTAAACCTCATCATATCCCTAAACCTAAACCTAACACTAAACCTAAAACTGATCCTAACCCTAACCCTAACCCTATCGAAACCCTAAAAAAAAAAACCCAGACCCTAACCCTAACTCTGGCCTATTCTGAACCCTAAACCTAACCATAGCCCTAACTCTTATTCTAAACCTAAACCTAAACCTAACCCTAACCCTAACCCTTATTCTAAACCTACCCTAAACCTAACCCTACCCTAACCCCAACGCTAACCATAACCCTAACTCTGGCCTGACATGAACCTTAACCCTAACCCTAATCCCTAAACGTGAGCCTAACCCTAACCCTAACCCTAACCCTAACCTTAAAGCTAACACTAAACCTAACCCTAACCTTAAACCTAATCCTCATTTTAAACCTAACCCTAAGCATAACCCTTATTCTAAACCTAAACCTAACCGTAACAGTAACCCTAAACCTAACCCTAAACCTAACCATAACTGTGGCCTGACATGAACCCTAACAATAACCCTAACCACAAACCCTAAACCTAACCCTAACCCTAACTCTAACTCTAACCCTAACCCTCACCAAAATGGGAAACCTAAACCAAACCCTAACTTTGGCCTAACCTTAAACCTAAACATAACCCTAACAGTAACCCTGGCCTATCACTAACTCTAACACTAATCCTAACCCTAACCCTAGCCCTAAACACTAAAACTAACCCTAACCCTAACTCTCCCCTAACCCTCATACTAACCCTAACAACAATCCTAACCCTAACCCTAAGCCTAACCCTAACCCTAACTCTGGCCTTAACCTAACCCTAACCCTAACCCTAACCCCTAACCCTAACCCTAGCGAAATCCTAAACATAACCGGGACCATCACCATAACTCTGGCCAATTGTGAACCCTAAACCTAATCCTAACCCTAACACTAACCCTTATTCTAAACATAACCCTAACACTAACCCTAAGCCAAAGTCTAACCCTAACCCTAACCCTAACCCTAAACATAACTCTAACACTAACCCTCATTCTAAACATAACCCCCAAACTAACCCTAACACTAACCCTAACGCTAACCTAACCCTAAACCTAACCCTAGGCTTAATCCTAACCCTAATCCTAAGACTAACCCTGGCCTATCCCTAAACCTAACACTAACCCTAACCCTAAAGCTAACCTTCATCCTAAACCTAACCCTAACTCTAACTGTAACCCTAACTCTAAACCTAATCCAAACCCTAACCCTACCTAACACTAAATATAACCCTAACCCTAACACTGAACCTAACACTAAAACTAACACTAAACGTAACCCTTATTCTAAATCTAAACCTAACAATAACCCTAAATCTGGCCTTACCCTAAACCTAAACCTAACCCTAACCCTAACTCTAAACCTAACCCTCACCAAAACGCTAAACCTAACCCTAACCCTAACTTTGGCCTATCCCTAACCCTAAACCTAGCCCTAACTCTAACCCTACCCCTCATCTTAACGCTAACCCTAAAACTTACCATAACCTTAAACATAGTGTAATCCTAACCATAAACAGGACCCTAACACTCACCCTGGCCTATCCCTAACCATAATCCTAACTGTAACCATAACCCTAACCCTCACCAAAATGCTAACCTAACCCTAACTGTAAACCTAACCCTCACCAAACGCTAAACTTACATTAACAATAACCCTAACCCTAGCGAAATCCTAAAAATAATCCTAACTTGAAATGTAAACCTAACCCTAAACCTAAACCTCATCCTCATCCTAACCCTAACCCTAACCCTATGGAAACCCTAACCCTAAACATAAAATACAACAACACTCTAATCCTAAAACTTAGCCTAACCCTAACACTAGTGTAATCCTAAGAATAACCATGAGACTAATCCTAACTCTGGCCTATCCTGAACCCTAAACCTAAACCTAATCTTAACCCTCATTCTAAACCTAACCCTAAACCTAACCATAAAACTAACCTTAATCCTAACCATAAAACTAAACCTAACTGTAACCCTAAACCTAAACCTAACCCTAACCCTCATTTTAACCCTAACCCTAAAACTAAACCTAAACCATCCCAACGCTAACCCTAACCCACATTTTAACCCTGAACCTAACACTCATCTTAAACCTAACCCTGACTCTAACCATAACCCTAAACCTAACCCTAACCGAAACCATAACACTAACACTAACCCTAACCCTAACACTAACCCTAGGCCTAACCCTAACCCTAACCCTAACTCTAACTCTGGACTATCCCTAACCCTAATCCTAACCCTAAACCTAACCCTAACACTAAATCTAACCCTAACCCTAACCCTAACCCTAACCCTAACCCTAACCCAAACCCTAACCCTAACCCTAACCCTAACTCTAACCCTAACGCTAACCCTCGGTCTAAACCTAAACCTAAACTAAACCTAACCCTAACCCTAACCCTAATCCTAATCCTAACCGTAACCCTAACCCTATCCCAAAATCTACCCCTAACATTCATACTAACCCTAATAATAATCCTTACCTTAACCCTAACCCTAACCCTAACTCTGGCCTTACCCTAACCCTAACCCTAACCCTAACCCTAACCCTAACCCTAACTCTAACCCTAACCCTAAACATAACCCTAACCATAACCCTAACCCTGGCCTATCCCTAACCCCAACCCTAACACTTACCCTAAACCTAACCCTAATTCTAACCCTGAATCTGGCCTAACCCTAACCCTAAAAATAACTATAACCCTAACCCAAACACTGACTCTAACATTAACCCTAACCCTAAGGCTAACTCTGGCCTATCCCTAAACCTAACCATAAACTTAACCCTAACCCTAATTTTAACCCGAACCCTAAACATAATTCTAACCCAAACCCAAACGTTAAGCCTAACCCAAACCCTAACCTAACTCTAACCCTCATCCTAACCCTAACCCTAACCCTTATTCTAAACCTAAACTTAACCCTAACCCTAACCCTCATTTTAACCTTAACCCTAACTCTAACCCTAACCCTAACTCTGGTCTAACCCTAACCCTAACCCTAACCCTAAGCCTAACAATAACCCTAACCCTAACGCTAACCCTAGGCCTAACCCTAACCCTAACCCTAACCCTAACCCTGGCCTATCCCTAACCCAAAATCTAACACTAAACCTAACCCTCAACAAAATGCTAACAGTATCCCTATATGTAACCCTAACCATCAAGAAAAGGCTAACCCTAACCCTAACACTAACACTAACCCTAACCCTAGCGTAATCCTAACCATAACCCAGACAATCACCCAAACTCTGGCCTATCCTGAACCCTAAACCTAACCCTAACCCTAACCCTCATTCTAAACATAACCCTAACCCTAAAACTAACACTAAATTTAAACATAACCCTAACCCTAACCCTAACAAAGACTAACCCAAAATCTAAACCTAACCCTAACCCTCATCCTAAACCTAACCCTAAACCTAACCCTAATCCTAAATGTAACCCTAACCCAAACCCAAATATTAACCCTAACCCAAATCCTTACCTAACACTAACCCTCATCCTAACCCTAACCCTTATTCTAACCCTAACCCTAACCCTAACCCTAACTCTCACCCTCATCCTAACCCTAACCCTAAACCTCATTCTAACCCTAACCATAACTCTAACCCTAACTCGCATCCCATCACTAACCCTCATTCTAAACCTAACCATAATCCTAACACTAACTCTGGCCTATCTCTATCCCTAACCCTAACCCTAACCCTAAACCTAACCTTCATTTTAACCCTAACCCTAACCCTAACCCTAACTCTGGCCTTACCCTAAACCTAACCCTAACCGTAAACCTAACCCTAAACCTAACTCTAAACCTAACACTAAGTGTAACCCTAACCCTAACTCTAACCCTATCCCTAACATTAACCCTGAAACTAACACGAACCCTAACCCTCATTTTAACCCTAACCCTAAAACTCAACATAACCCTAACCCTAACCTTAAACCTAACCCTAACCTGGGCCTATCCCTAACTCTAACGCTGACCCAAACCTAACCCTAACCTTAATTCTAAACCTCACCAAAACTCTAACCCTAACCCTAACCTTCTACCTAACACAAAGCTGACCCTAACCCTAACCCTAACTCTGGTCTAACCATAAAACTAACCCTAACCCTAAACCTAAACCTAAACCTAATCTTAAACCTAACTCTGGCCTAACCCTAACCCTAAACCTAACACTAACCCTAACCTTAAGCCATACCTAACCCTAAACCTAAACCTAACCCTAACCCTAAACCTAACCCTAGCTCTGCCCTATCTGTAATCCTAACCCTAACCCTAACTCTCACCCTCATCCTAACCCTAACCCTAAACCTCATTCTAACCCTAACCCTAACCCTAACCCTAACCCTAACCCTAACACTAACACTAACCCTAACCCTAACCCTTAACCCTAAACCTAAACCTAACCCTAACCCTAAACCTAACCCTAGCTCTGCCCTATCCGTAATCCTAACCCTAACCCTAACCCTCACCAAAGCGCTCACCCTAATCCTAACTCTAACCTGAACCCTCACCAAAATGCTAACTCTAACCCTAAACATAACCCTCACCAAAACTCTCAACCTAACACTAAACCTCACCAAAACACTAACCATAACACTAACCCTATCCCTAGTGTAATCCTAAGCACAACCTGGACCCTAAACCTAACCATAACCCTAACCCTAACCCTAACCCTAACTCTAACCCTAACTCTAACCCTCGGTCTAAACCTAAACCTAAACTAAACCTAACCCTAACCCTAACCCTAATCCTAATCCTAACCGTAACCCTAACCCTATCCCAAAATCTACCCCTAACAGTCATACTAACCCTAATAATAATCCTTACCTTAACCCTAACCCTAACCCTAACTCTGGCCTTACCCTAACCCTAACCCTAACCCTATCCCTAACTCTAACCCTAACACTAAACATAACCCTAAAGCTAACACTAACCCTAACCATCCTAAAACTAACCCTAACCCTATCCCTAACCCTAAAGCTAACACTAACCCTAACCATAACCCTTACCCTAACCCTAACAGTAAGCGTAACCCTAACTCTCGCCTAACCCTAACCTAACCCTAACCCTAACCCAAACCTAACACTAACCCTAAACCTAACCCTAAACCTAACCCTAACCCTAAACCTAAACCTAATGCTATCCCTAACCCTCATCCTAACCCTAAACCTAACCCTCATTTTAACCCTAACCCTAACCCTAACCCTAAACCTAACCCTAACCCTAACCCTCATTTTAACCCTAACCCTAAACCTAACCCTAACCCTAACCCATACATTAACCTTAACCCTAACCCTAACCTAACACTAACCCTCATCCTAACCCTAATCCTAACCCTAACCCTCCTTCTAAACCTAAACTTAACCCTTACCCTAACACTCATTTTAACCCTAAACCTGACCCTAACACTAACTCTAACACTAACTCTGGCCCAACCCTAACCCTAACCCTAAGACCAACCCTGGCCTATCCATAACCCTAACCCTAACCCTAACCCCAACCCTCACCAAAATGCCAACCCTAACCCTAACCCTAAATGTAGCGTAATCTCAAACATAACCCCAATCTGCTGGAGCCAGCTAGGCAGAGTTGAACAGTTCTTGAATTGGGTGTGAGGATTAAAATTAATAAAATAAACACTCAGCACACAGGAAACTTTTTAAAGTTCCAGACTTGACAGCCACAGCAAAAGGCAGGCTGCTTGCAGCAAGCAGTGACAGCAGCAAGCCTCCATCTCTGCCTCCTCCTCTGGCTCCAGCCTTCTGACCACTTTATTTTTTGAGTAGTTACTTTTAGCCAGTAAAACATCTCAGAACAATAGGTTAATTTGCACAAGGAGCCTGAGGAAGAAGGTATAACCCTCACAAGCTATCCCACCTGTTGTCACAAACAAAAGGAGATGGACTTGCAAGTTCTCCTCTGCCATTAGTAAAGGCCTCCTAAAAGCCATCTCTCTGCCGAGATTTAAATATCAAAGCAGGCCGCTGAGTCATGGCTCCCGACATGTCCCCCTTTTTATATTTTTAAATTTTTGCCATAACTTAAGAGTTATGGAACAGAAGATTGTGCCTGTCTTAGGTTGTTTCTCTCGAAAGGTATATATTATAATATATGGTCCTTCTTTACACAATACAGCAGTTGTAGTATGAAGAGTAGCCAAAATATATGCACCCCATTCTTTTGAATAATCAATATATTGAACATGCTGCTTTTCAATAGCTAATTCTATCTTTTGCCAAGCATCATGAGCTTCTTTGGTAAGTTCCCTTTTTGACAGAGGATTAACCTCTCCTTTTAAAATGTCAAAAAGTGGTTTTAGTTCTCCTTTTGTTAATTTTAAATGGGGTCTTAGCCATTTATATCACCTAACAACTTTTGAAAATCATTTAATGTTTTTAGGTTGTCTTTTCTTAATTGAATTTTTTGAGGCATTATAGTCTGAGGATATAATTTATGTCCCAAATACAAGTAGGGTGGCTCTGTCTGCACCTTTTCTGGTAGAATTACTAAACCTAGATTTTTTAAGGCTTGTTGTAAGTGTGCGAAGGCACTTAATAAAATCCCTTCAATTTTATGAGCCAGTAAAATGTCATCCATATAATGAATAATATACACAGAAGAATATGCCTCTCTAGTTTTAAAAAGAGCTTGAGCCACAAATTTTTGACATAAAGTCGGACTGTTTGCCATACCTTGAGGTAATACAAGCCAATGATACCTCTTCATAGGTTCTTTAAAATTTACTGATGGCACACTAAAAGCAAATCTTTTACAATCTTTAGGATCAAGAGGAATAGTATAAAAACAATCTTTTAAATCTGGTATGATTTTAAAAGTATCTTTAGGTATGGCAGAATGGGTAGGCAATCCAGGTTGTAAGGCTCCCATTAATTCCATGGTTTCATTTATTTTTCTGAGATCTTGTAAAAGCTTCCATTTTCCTGACTTCTTTTCTATAACAAAAATAGGGGAGTTCCAAGGTGAGTTTGATGGAGCAATATTGCCGTTATCAAGCTGTTCCTGTACTAACTGCTCAGCGGCTTTAATTTTTTCAAGGGAAAGAGGCCACTGATTCACCCACACAGGAACGTCTACTTTCCATGTTATTGGATCTGCATGGGGTACAGGTTGTTCAGCGACCTCCCCTAAAAATGACCCAACCCCTTTTTAAAATTTCTCGGGGCAGGTATTGATTGCTGAGCTATACCTTGTCCAGATATTTCCAATCCTGAATTAAGCATCTGATTGGGAACTGCATTGCTAGGACTATAAAGATACACTCCCATATTACTCATCACATCTCTACCCCACAGGTTAACAGGAAGGCCAGGGATAATGTATGGTTTAAAAGTTCCCTCGTGTCCTTCCTCATCCTTCCAAGTTAACTCATTACTACTTTGTTCAGGACATCGGCTTTGTCCTATTCTGTGTAACTGTGTAATAGAGGATTGTTTGGGCCAATGCATAGGCCACTGATCAGCAGTTAAGACAGAGACATCAGCCCCTGTATCCAATAATCCTATAAATTTTCTTCCATTAATTTGTAACACTAGCTCAGGTCGATTGGGACCAATAGCATGTACCCAATAAGCATCAGAGGATCCAAAACTTGCATCTCCTATTTTATCCTTTTTACTTGCATTTTTTGTCTGAACTTGGGGGAGCAATATTAATTGAGCTAGTCTTTGACCTTGATTTATTACAGAAATTCCATTTGGAGAGTGGGTCATAATTTTTATCTCCCCTTCAAAATCAGCATCAATTACTCCAGGAGCTACTAAAATTCCCTGCATAGTAGTACTACTTCTTCCTAATAATAGTCCTATAGTCCCTCTAGGTAATGGACCATAAACTCCTGTAGGTTGGGCCTGCATTCCCATTTCAGGAGTTAATACTGTGTAGGGTGAGGAACTGAAGTCCAGTCCTGCGCTAATTGCAGTTGTTCTACAGAGGTCCTGAGTGGATATCCTTTCTGAGGGACCATGTTCTGTAGTGCTCTATAATACTGTTGTATGTATGTAATCCTAACCTTAAACTGTATGTAATTCTAACCATAAACAGGACCCTCACCTTAACTCTGGCCTATCCTGAACCCTAAACATGACCCTAAGGCTAACCCTAAACTTAATTCTAAACACAACCCTAACCATAACCTTAAACCTAACCCTTACCCTAACCCTAAGCCAAAGACTAACCTAAATCTAACCCTAACCCTAACCCTAACTCTGGGATAACCCTAAACCTAAACCTAACCCTAACACTCATTCTAAATCTAACCCTAACCCTTACCCTAACCCTAACAATAACAATAACCCTAACCCTAAACCTAATCTTAACCCTAGAACAATCCTAACAATAACCCGGTCCCTCACCCTAACTCTGGTCTATACTGAACCCTAAATATAACAATAACCCTTATTCTAAACTTAACCTTAACCCTAACACTAACCCTACAGTTAACCTAACCCTAACCCTAACACAAAAAAATAAACATAACCCTAAACCTAAATCTAACCCTAATCCTAACCGTTTCCCTAACCATAACCCTAACTTTAACGCTAACCCTAACCCTAACCCCAACCATCACCAAAACGCTAACCCTAACCCTAACTGTAACCCTAACCCTCACCAAAACGCTAACCCTAACCCTTACCATTACCCTCATTCTAAATATAACCCTAACCCTAAACCTAACCCTAAGCCAAACACTAACCCTAAACTTAAACCTAACCCTAACCCTAACCCTAACCCTCATCCTAACCCTAAACCTCATCCTAACCCTAACCCTAAACCTAGCTTATTCCTAACCCTAATCCTAACCCTAAACCTCACTTAAAAGATAACCCTAACCCTAACCCAAACACTAACCCTAATACTAAACCTAACCCTAACCGTAATCCTCATTCTAAACCCTAACCCTAACCCTAACACTATCCCTAACTCTGGCCTACCTAAACCTACCCTAACCCTTACCCTACCCCTCATTTTAAACCTAAACCTAACCCTCATCCTAACCCTAACCCTAACCCTAAACCAAAACCTAACCCTAACTCTAACCCTAACCATAAACCTAATCCTAATCCTAATCCAAACACTAACCCTAACTCTAACCTTAACCCTAACCCTAACTCTGGACTAAACCTATCTCTACCCCTAACGCTAAAACTAACAATAACCCTAACACTTACTCTGTCATGAAACTAACCCTACCCCTAATCCTAAACCTAACCCTGGTGTATCCCAAACCCTAAACCTAACCCTAACACTAACCATAAACCTAAACCTAACCCTAAACCTAAACCTCATCCTAACCCTAACCCTAATCCTATACCTAAACCTCATTGTGACACTCACCCTCACCCTAACCCTAACCCTAACCCCTAACCCTAAACCTAACCGTAACACTCATCTGAACCATAAACATAAACCTAACCCTAACTCTAACTTTAACCCTAACCCAAACTCTGGCCTAAACCTATCGATAAAACTAACTTTAACCATAACTGTTATCCTAACAATATCCCAAAAACTAATTCTAACCCTAACCCTAGTATAATCCTAACCATAACCCGGAACCTAATCCTAACTCTGAAATAACACTAACCCTAACCCTAACTCGAAACCTAGCACTCACCCTAACCCTAACTCTGGCTTAACCAAAACCCTAACCATAATCCTAACCCTAACCCTGGCCTTTCCCTAACACTAAACCTAACCCTAACCTAACACTAACCCTAACCCTAAACCTCATCCTAAACATCACACTAACCCTAACCCAAACCCTAACACCTAACCTTAAACTTAACCCTAACCCTCATCCTAACCCTAAACCTAAATCTAACCCTAACCCTAACACTAACCAAAACTCTGGCCTAACCATAACCAAAACCCTAATCCTAACCCTAACCCTAAAACTAATCCTAACCCTAACCCTCATCAAAACACTAACCCTAACCATAACCCTAACTCTAAACCTTATCCTAACCCTAATCCTAACCCTAACCTTGATTCTCATTCTAACCATAACACTAACCCTAAACCTGAACTTCATCTGAACCCTAAACCTAACTCTAACTCTAACCCTAAACCTAACTCTAATTCTAACTCTGGCTTAACCTTAACCCTGAGCCTAACCCTAACCCTAACCCTGGCTTATCACCAAACCTAATGCTAACCCTCACCCTAAACTTAACCCTAACCCTGACTCTGGCGTAACCCTAACCCTAACCCTAATCCTAACCCAAACACTAATCCTAAACCTAAACCTAACCCCAACCCAAACCCTCATCCTAAACCTAACCCTAACCCTAACCCTAAACCTAACCCATATCCTAACCCTAATCCTAACCCTAACCCTGACCCTAACGCTCATCCTAACCCTAAAACTAATCCTAACCCTAACCCTAAACCAAAACTAAGCGAAACCCTAACACTAACCCTAACACTAAAACTAACCCTAACACTCATTATAACCCTAAGCCTAAACTTCATCATAAACATAACCCTATGCTCATCCTAACACTAAACCTAACCCTAAACAAACCCTAACCCTAACCCTAACCCTAACTCTGGCCTAAACCTAATCCTAACCCAAACCCTAACCCTAACCCTAACCCTCACCAAAACTCTCACCCTAACCCTAACTCAACCCTAACCCTCATCAAAATGCTAGCCCTAACCCTAACCCTAAACCTAACCCTCACCAAAACGGTCACCCTAACCCTAACCCTAACTCTAACCTTGAACCTCACCAAAACACTAACCCTAACCCTAACCATAACACTAACCCTAGCGTAATCCTAAGCATAACGCAGATCCAAACCCTAACTCTGGCCTATCCTGAACCCTAACAATAACCCTAACACTAACCCTAAACCTAACCCTAACCCTAACCCTCATCCTATCCCTAAATATAAATATAAAGCTAAACCTAATACTCATCTTAACCCTAACACTAACCCTAACCCTATTGAAACACTAACCCTAAACCTAACACTCACCAAAACGCTAACCCTAAAACTAACCCTAACTGTAACCCTAGTGTAATCCTAACCAAAACCCAGACCCTAAACCTAACTCGGCCTATCCTGGACTCTAAACCTAACACTAACCCTAAACCTTATTGTAAACCTATCCCTAACCCTAACCCTAACCCTAACAGTAACCCTAACTCCAAACCCTAAACCTAAAACTAGCCCTAACCCTAACCCTTACCCTAACTCTGGCCTATCCTTAAACTAATCCTAACAATAACCCTCATTCTAAACCTAACCTTGACCCTAACACTAACCCTCATTTTAACCCTAACCATAACCCTAACTCTAACCCTAATCCTAACTCTAACCCTAACTCTGGCCTAACCCTAACCCTAACCCTAAGAGAAACCATGGCCTATCTATGACGCTAACCCTAACCTTAATCCTAACCTAAACCCTAACCCTAACTATACCAATAACCATCATCCTACCCTAACAATAATCTTAACCTTAACCATAACCCTAACCCTAACTCTAGCCTTACCCTATTCCGAACCCTAACCCTAACACTGACACTAACCCAAACCCTAACTCTGGCCTAACCCTAACCCTACCCCTAGCCTATCCCTAACCCTAACCCTAACCCTAACACTAACCCTAACCGTAAACCTAAACCTAAACCTAAACCTAACCCTAATTCTGGCCTAACCCTAACCCTAACCCCAACACAAACCTAACCCTAACCCTAACCCTTGCCAGACATGAACCCTAAACCTACCCTAACCACAAACCCTAACCCTAAACATAACTGTGCCCTATCCGTAAACCTAACCCTAACCCTAACCCTAACTCTGGCCTATCCCTAAACCTAACACTAACCCTAACCTTACACTAACCCTAACACTAAACCTAACCCTCAGTCTAACCCTAACCCTAACCCTCATTTAACCCTAAACCAAACCCTCATCCTAACCATAACCATAACCATAACAATAACTCTAACCCTAAACCTAACCCTCATTCTAAACATAACCATAACCTTAAACTTAACCCTAACCCTCATCCTAACTCTAAACTTAACCCTAAACAAAACCATAACCCTAACTCTAACCCTAACCCTAATGCTGACCCTAACTGTAACCCTAACCCTAACTCTGGCCTAACCCTAACCCTAACCCTAACGCTAACCCTAACACTAACCCTAACCCTAACTTTGGCCTAACCCTAAAACTAATCCTAACCCTAACCCTAACCCTGGCCTATCCCTAACCCTAAACCTAACCCTGAACCTCATTCTAACCCTAACCTAACTCTGGCCTAACACTAAACCTAAACCTAACTTTAACTCGAACCCTAAACCTAACCCTAAACCTAACCCTAACTCTACCCCTAACCCTCATTCTAACCCTAACAATAATCCTAACCCTAAACCTAACCATTACTCTAACCCTAACGCTAACTCTAACTCTAATTCTGGCCTAACCCTAACCCTAACCCTAACCCTAACCTTAACCCTAACCCTAACCCTAGCCTATCCCTAAACCTAATGCTAAATCTAACCCTAAACTTAACCCTAACCCTAACCCTAACCCTAACCCTGGTCTATCCCTAACCCTAACCCTAACACTAAACACTAACCCTAACCCTAACCCTAATTCTAAGCCTAACTTTGGCCTTAGACTAACCCTAACCCTAACCCTAACCCTAACCCTAACCTAACCCTAACCCTAACCATAACCGAAATCCTAACCCTAACACTAACTCTAACCCTAACCCTAATCCTATCCCTCATCCTAACCCTAAAACTAACCATAACCCTAAACCTAACCCTAACCCTCATTTTGAGCCTAATTCAAACCCTCATCCTAACCATGACCCAAACCATAAACCTAACCCTAAACCTAACCCTCATTCTAAACCTAACCATAACCCTAACCCTAACTCTGGCCTATCCCTAAACCCAACCCTAAACCTAATTATAACCCTAACCTTAACTCTAATCCTATCCCTAACTCTCACTCTAACTCTGGCCTAACCCTAACCCTAACTCTAACCGCAGCCCTAACCGTAACCTAACCCTGGCCTATCCCTAAACCTAACGCTAACACTCATCTTAAACTTAACCCTAACCCTAACCCTGACTCTGGCCTAACCATAACCCGAACCCTAACACTAATTCTAACCCTAACCCAAACACTAATTCTAAACCTAAACCTAACCCTAACCCAAACCCACATCATAAACGTAACACTGACTCTAACCCTAATACTAACCCTAACCCTAATCCTAAACCTACCCCTAAGCTCATGCTAACCCTAACACTCATCCTAACCCTAACCATAATCCTAAACCTAACCCCAACCCTAACCCTAACCCTAACTGTAAACTTAACCGTAAACCTAACCCTAACCCTAACTCTAACACTAACTTTAACCCTAACACTAACCTGAAACCTAACCCTCATTTTAGCCCTTACCGTAAACCTCATACTAACCCTAACCATAACCCTAACCTTAATCTAACCCTAACCCTAAACATGATCCAAACCCTAACCCTAACACTAACCCTCATCCTAACCCTAACCCTTTACCTAAACCTAACCCTAACCCTAACCCTAACCCTAAAACTAAACCTCATTTTAACCCTAACCCTAACACTAACTCTAATGCTAAACCTTATCATAACCCTAACCCTAAGACTAATCATAACCCTAACCCTAACCTAACCCTAATACTAACACTAACACTCTCCCTAATCCTAACCCTAATCAGAACCCTTACACTAACACTAACACTGACCAAAAAACCTAACCCTAACCCTAACCATAACCGTAATCCTAACCCTAACTCTGGTCTAACCCTAACCCTAACCTTAACCCAAACTTTAACGCCAACCTAACCCTAACCATAACCCTAACCCTAACCCAACTGTATACCTCATCCTAAACCTAACCCTAATCCTAACCTTAAACCTCATTATAAAGTTAACTCTAATGCTAACCCTAACTCTGGCCTATCCCTAACCCTAAACCAAACCATAACCAAAACCCTAATATTAACTCTGACCTAACGATAAACCTAACCCTACTCCTAAACCTAAACCTAACCTAACCCTAACCCTAACACTAACAGTAACCCTAACCTTAACCCTACCCCTAACCCTCATCCTTACCCTAACCCTAACTATAATCGTAACCCTAACCCTGAACCTAACTATAACCCTAACCCTCTTCCTAAAACTAAGTATAATCTTAACCCTAACCTTAACCCTAACTCTAACCCAAACCCTAACCCTAAACCTAAACCTAACAATGATTCTAACCCTAACCCTAACCCTTATCCTAATGTTTGCTTATGCCTAACCTTAACCCTAACCCTGACCCTAAACCTAACACTAACCCTAACCCTAACCCTGTGCTAAACCTAACCTTAACTCCTGACCCTAACCCTAACCCTAACCCTAACTTAAACCTAACCTTAACTCTAAACCTAACCCTAACCCTAACTCTAAACCTCCTCCTAACCCTAACCCTATCCCTAACCTTAATCATCATTATAAACCTAAGTCTAAAGCTAACCCTAACTCTGGCCTATCCCTAACCCTAACCCATACCATAACCCAAACCCTAACACTAACTCTGACATAACACTAAACCTAACCCTAACCCTAACCCTACCCCTAAACCTAAACCTAACCTAACACTAAACCTAAACCTAATCCCAACCGTAAACTTAACCGTAAACCTAACCCAAACCTAACCCTAACACTAACAGTAACCCTAAACGTAACCCTACCCCTAACCCTCATCTTAACCCTAACCCTAACTATAACCGTAACCCTAACCCTGAACTTAACCCTAATCCTTACCCTAACGTTTTCTTATCCCTAACATTAACCCTAACCCTGACCCTAAACCTAACCCTAACCCTAACCCTAACCCTAACTCTAGCCTAACCCTAACCTTAACTCCGGACCCTAACCCTTATCCTTACCCTAACTTAACCCTAACCTTAACTCTAAACCTAACCCTAACCTAACCCTAACCCTAACACTAAACCTCATCCTAACACTAACCCTAAACCTAACTTTAATCCTCATTATAAACCTAAGTCTAAAGCTAACCCTTACTCTTGCCTATCCCTAACCCTATCCCAAATCATAACCCTAATCCTAACACTAACTCTGGCCTAATGCTAACCCTATCCCTAACCCTAAACCTAAACCTAAACCTAACCTAACATTAATCCTAATCCTAACCCTAACCATAACCCTAACCCTAACCCAAACTGTATATCTCATTCTAACCCTAACCCTAACCTTAACCCTCATTATAAAGTTAACTCTATGGCTAACCCTAACTCTGGCCTATCCCTAACCCTAAACCAAACCATAAACAAAACCCTAACACTAACTCTGACTTAACGCTAAACCTAACCCTAACCCTACCCTTAAACCTAAACCTAACCTAACCCTAAACCTAACCCTAACCCTAACCGTAAACTTAACTGTAAACCTAACCCTAACCCTAACCCTAACACTAACAGTAACGCTAACCTTAACCCTACCCCTAACCCTCATCCTAACCCTAAACCTAACTATAATCGTAACCCTAACCCTAAATCTAACTCTAACCCTAACCCTCATCCTAACCCTAAGTATAATCCTAACCCTAACCTTAACCCTAACTCTAACCAAAACCCTAACCCTAACCCTAAACCTAACAATTATTCTAACCCTAACCCTTATCCTAACGTTTGCTTATCCCTAACCTTAACCCTAACTCTAACCAAAACCCTTACCCTAACCCTAACCTTAACCCTAACTCTAACCAAAACCCTTACCCTAACCCTAAACCTAACAATTATTCTAACCGTAACCCTAAACCTTATCCTAATGTTTGCTTATCCCTAACCTTAACCCTAACCCTGACCCTAAACCTAACCCTAACCCTAACTCTGGCCTAACCCTAACTTTATCTCCAGACCCTAACCCTAATCCTTACCCTAACTTAACCCCAACCTTAACTCTAAACCTAACCCTAACCTACCCCTAAACCTAACTCTAAACCTCATCCTAACCCTAACCCTAACCCTAACCTTAATCCTCATTATAAACCTATGTCTAAAGCTAACCCTAACTCTGGCCTATCCCTAACCCTATCCGAAATCATAACCCTAATCCTAACACTAACTCTGGCCTAATGCTATCCCTAACCCTAACCCTAACCCTAACCCTAACCCTAACCCTAAACCTAAACCTAAACCTAAACCTAAAATAACATTAATCCTAACCCTAACCCTAACCCTAACCCTAACCCTAACACTAACACTAAACCTCATCCTAATCCTAACCCTAACCCTAACCCTAAACCTAACCCTAACTCTAATGCTAACCCTTATCGTAACCCTAACCCTAAACCTAACCCTGACCCTAATCATAACCCTAACCCTAACCTATCCCTAACACTAACCCTAACCCTAACCTTTACCCTAACCCTAACACTAACACTGACCGAAACCTAACCCTAACCAAAACCATAACCATAACCCTAACCCTAACTCTGGTCTAACCCTAACCCTAACCCTCATCTGAACCCTAACACTAACACTAACCCTAACTCTCATTCTAAACCTAAACCTAATCATAACCCTCATTTTAACCCTTTACCTAAACCTCATTTAAAACCTAACCCTAACCTGAACCCTAACCCTGGCTTATCCCTAACCCTAACCCTAACCCTAAACCTAACCCTGACCCTAAAGCTAACCCTAAACCTAACCTTCTAACCCTAACACTGGTCTAACCAAACATGACCCTAACCCTAACCCTAACCTTAACCCTAACCCTAATCCTCATTTTAAATCTAACCCTAACTGTAACTCTAACATTAACCCAACCCCAAACCTTAACCCTAACATTAACTCTGTCTTAACCCTAAACCAAAGCCTAACCCTAACCCTAACCCTAACCCTAATCCTAACCCTAATTCTGGCCTAACCCTAAACCAAACCCTAACCCTAACCCTAACCCTAACCCTAACCCTAACCCTAACCCTAACTCTGTCCTAACTCTAGCCCAAACCTACCACTAACCCTAAACCTAACCTTACCCTAACCCTAACCCTAAACCTGAACCTAACCCTAACCCTAACCCTAACCCTAACCCTAACCCTAACCCTAACTCTGGCCTAACCCTAACCTTAACTCTGGACCCTAACCCTAACCCTTACCCTAACTTAACCCCAACCTTAACTCTAAACCTAACCCTAACCTTACCCTAACCCTAACTCTAAACCTCATCCTAACACTAACCCTAACCCTAACCTTAATCCTCATTATAAACCTAAGTCTAAAGCTAACCCTAACTCTGGCCTATCCCTAACCCTATCCCAAATCTTAACCCTAATCCTAACACTAACTCTGGCCTAATGCTAACCCTAACCCTAACCCTAAACCTAAACCTAAACCTAAACCTAAACCTAAAGCTAAAGCTAAACCTAACCTAACATTAATCCTAACCCTAACCCTAACACTAACACTAACACTAAACCTCATCCTAATCCTAACCATAACCTTAATCCTAAACCTAACCCTAACTCTAACGCTAACCCTTATCGTAACCCTAACCCTAATCCTAACCCTAACTCTAATCCTAACCCTAACCCTAACCTATCCCTAACCCTAACACTAACCCTAACACAAACACTGAAAGAAACCTAACCCTAACCAAAACCATAACCATAACCCTTACCCTAACTCTGGTCTAACCCTAACCCTAACTGTAACCCTAAATTTAACCCTAACCTAACCCTAACCCTAACCCTAAACATAACACTAAACCTAACCCTAACTCTCATTCTAACCTTAATCCTAACCCTAACCCTAACCCTCATTTGAACCCTAACACTAACACTAACCCTAACTCTCATTCTAAACCTAAACCTAATCGTAACCCTCATTTTAAAACTTTACCTAAACCTCATTCCAAACCTAACCCTAACCTGAACCCTAACCCTGGCTTATACCTAACCCTAACCATAACTCTAAACCTAACCCTGACCCTAACCTTAACGCTAAACCTAACCTTCTAACCCTAACACTGGCCTAAACAAAACATGACCCTAACCCTAACCCTAACACTAACCCTAACCTAAAGCTAAACCTAACCCTAACCCTAACCTTAACCCTAACCCTAATCCTCATTTTAAACCTAACCCTAACCGTAACTCTAACATTAACCCAACCCGAACCTTAACTTTAACCCTAACCCTAACTCTGGCCTAAACCTAAAACAAATCCTAACCCTAACCTTAACCCTAATTCTGGCCTAACCCTAAACAAAACCTAACATTAATCCTAACCCTAACCCTAACCCTAACACTAACACTAACACTAACACTAACACTAAACCTCATCCTAATCCTAACCCTAACCCTAACCCTAAACCTAACCCTAACTCTAATGCTAAACATAATCATAACCCAAAACCTAAACCAAACCATAAACAAAACCTAATCCTAACCCTAACCTTAACTCTAACCCTATCCCTAACTCTCACTCTAACCCTAAACCTAACACTAACACTGACCGAAACCTAACCCTAACCAAAACCATTACCATAACCCTAACCCTAACTCTGGTCTAACCCTAACCCTAACCCTCATCTGAATCCTAACACTAACACTAACCCTAACTCTCATTCTAACCCTAAACCTAACTATAGGTTAACTCTCATTCTAACCCTAAACCTAACACTAACCCTAACTCTGTCCTAACCCTCACCCAAACCCTAACACTAACCCTAAACCTAACCTCACCCTAACCCTAACCCTAAACCTGAACCTAACCCTAACCCTAACTGTAAACCTAACCCTAACCTTAACCCTAACATTAAACCTAACCCTAACCCTCATCCTAACCCTAAACCTAACTATAATCCTAACCCTGAAACGAACCCTAACTCTAACCGTAACCATAACCCTAAAACTAACTCTAACCCTAACCTAACCCTCATTCTAACCCTAACTGTACCCTAAACCCAACCCAAACCCGAACCTTAAGCCGAACCCTAACCCTAACTCTAAATCTGGCCTAACCCTAAATGAAAGCCAAAACCTAACCCTAACCCTAACTCTGGCCTAACACTAACCCAAACCCTAACCTTAACCCTAAACTTAACCTCACCCTAACCCTAACCCTAACCCTCATCCTAACCCTAACCTTAATCCTAACCCTAACTTTAACCCTAAGTCTAACCCTAACCCTAAAACTAACTCAAACCCTAACCCTAACAATCAACTAACTCTAACCCTATTTCTAACCATAACTTTAACGATAATCCTAACCTGAAACCTATACCTCATATTAACTCTTACCCTAAAACTCATCCTAACCCTAAACCTAACCCTAACCCTAATCTAACACTAACCCTAACAGTAACCGTAACCTTCATTCTAACCCTCACCCTAACCCTAACCCTCATTTTAACCCTAACCCTCATTTTAACCCTAACCCTAACCCTAACCCCAAACCTCATCCTAACCCTAACCCTAACTATAATCCTAACCCTAACCCTAAACCTAACTCTAACACTAACTTTCATCCTAACCCTAACCCTAACCTCAAACCTCATCCTAACCCTAACCCTAACTATAATCCTAACCCTAACCCTAAACCTATATCTAACACTAACTTTCATCCTAAAACTAACCCTAACCCTAAACCTCATTCTAACCCTAACCCTAACCCTAACCCTAACCCTAACCCTAACCCTAACCGGAACCCGAACCCTAACCCTCATTTTAACAATTAACCTAAACCTCATTGTAACCATAACCCTAACCTTACCCTAACCCTATCCAAAGCCTAAACCTACCCCTATCCCTATCCCTAACCCTTAGCAAAATGCTAACCCTAACCCAAATGCTAACACTAACCCTAGTGTAATGCTAACCATAACCCGGAAACTAACCCTAACTCTAACCCTAAACCTAAACCCTTTAAAACATTAACCCTATACCTAACCCTCACCAAAATGCCGACTATAATATTTAACCTAACCTTAACCCTAGTGTAATCCTAACCAAAAACTAGACAGTAAACCTAACTCTGGCCTATCCAGAACCCTAACCCTAACCCTAACAGTAACCCTAACAAAAACCCTAACCCTAACACTAACACTAACCCTCATCTTAACCCTAATCCTAACCCTCATCCTAAACCTAAACCTAACCCTAACCCTCATTTTAACCCTAACCATAACCCTAACCTTAAACCTACACCTAGCATTCATCCTAACCCTAACTATAATAGTAACCCTAACCCTAAACCTAACATTAACCATCAACAAAACACTAACACTAACACTAAACCTAACCCAAACTCTAACCCTAAACCTAAACCTCATCCTAACCCTAACCCTAACCCCAACCCTCATTTTAAACGTAACCCTAACCCTCATCCCAAAATTAACCATAACCCTAACACTAACCATAACCATAAACTTAACCCTAATACTAACCCTAACCCTAACCCCAACTCTGGCCTAACCCTAACCCTAACCTAAAGCTAAACGTAATCCTAACCCTAGCCGTATGCGAACCCTCATTTTAACCCTAACCGTAACACTAACCCTTATTCTAAACCTAAACCTAAACCTAAATTTAACCCTAACCCTAACTCAGACCTGACATGAACCCTAAACCTAACCCTACTCCCTAACCCTGAACCTAACCCTAACCCTAACCCAGGCCTATCCCTAACTCTAAGCATAACCCTAAACCTAATCCTCACCAAAACGCTAACCCTAACCCTAAATGTAACCCTAACCCTCAAAAAAACGCTGACTCTAACCCTAACCCGAGTGTAATCCTAACTATAACAAGTACCCTCAACTAACTCTGGATTATCCTGAACCGTCAACCTAACCCTAACACTAACCCTAACCATCATTCAAAACTTATCCCAAACCCTAACCCTAATCCTAATTCTAAGCCAAACATTAACCCTAAACCTAAAACTAACCCTAACCCTGACCTAAAGCAAAAGACTAACCTGAAACCTAAACCTAAACCTAAACCTAACCCTCATCTTAACCCTAACCCTAACCCTAAACCTAACAAGAAATCCTAAACATAACCCCAACCATCACCCTAACTCTGGCCAATTGTGAACCCTAAACCTAACCCTAAACCGAAAGTGAACCCTCATTCTAAACATAACCCTAACCCTAACCCTAAACCCTAACCCTAAACCTAACCCTCATCGTAAACCTAAATCTAACTCTAAACTTAACCCTAACTCTAAACCTAACCCTAACCCTAACACTAACCCTAACCCTAACAATAACTCTACCCTAAACCTAACCCTAAGCCAAAGTCTAACCCTAAACATAAACCTAACCCTAACCTAACCCTAAACCCAACTCTAACACTAACCCTCATTCTAAACTTAACCCACACACTATCCCTAAAACTAACCCTAAAACTAATCCTAAACCTAACCCTAAACCTAATCCTAAACCAAACACTAACCCTAAACCTAAAACTAACCCGAACCCTAAACTAACACTAACACTAACCCTAGGCTTAATCCTAACCCTAATCCTAACACTACCCCTGGCCTATCCCTAACCCTAACCCTAATCCTAAAGCCTAACCCTAACCCTAACCCTAACCCTAAACCTAACCTTAAACCTAGCTCTAACCCTATCCCTAACCATAACTATAACCCTAACTCTAACCCTAACCCTAACCCTAATCCTAACTCTGGCCTAACCCTAACCCGCACCATAACTCTAACCCTAACACTAACCCTAATCTTAACTGTAGCCCAACCCTAAGCCTAACCATAATCCTAACCCTAACCCTGGCCTATCCCTAATCCTAAACCTAAACCTAACCCTAACCCCTATCCTTAAACCTAACCTTAACCCTCTTCCTAACCATAAACCTAAACCTAACCCTAACCCTAAACCTAACCCAAACTCTAGCCGAACCCTAACATTAACCCTAATGTTAACCCTAAACGTCATCCTAACCCTCACCCTAAAACTAATCCTAACATTAACACTAGTGTAATCCTAACAATAACCTGGACCCTAATCATAACTCTGGACTATCCTGAAACCTAAACCTAACCTTAACCCTCAACAAAACACTAACCCTAACCCTAACCCTAACTCCAACCCTCATCCTAACACTAATCCTAACCCTAACCCTCATTCTAACCCTAACCCTAAGACTAACCCTAAACCTAAACCTGATCCTAACCCTGACACTAACCCAAACCCTAACCCTTTTGAAACCCTAAACAAAACCCAGACCCTAAACTTAACTCTGGCCTATTCTGAACCCTAAACCTTATTCTAAACCTAAACCTAAGCCTAACCCTAAGCATAACCCTAACCCTAACTCTGGCCTATCCCTAACCCTAACCCTAACCCTAACCCTAACCCTAACCCTAACAATAACCCTAACCCTCACCAAAACGCTAACCCTAAAACTTACCCTATCCTTAACCCTAGTGTAAACCTAACCATAAACAGGACCCTAACCCTAACCCTGGCCTATCCCTAACCCTAACCTTAAACCTTACCTTAAACCTAACCCTCACCAAAACGCTAACCAACTCTAACTGTAA